>JANHGB010042296.1:0-43189 GCA_026283785.1 Coracopsis vasa
TACATGCAACCATATTTTCTAACAGGCTGTTGGCTAATATTTCAGAATTTAATGAACAAAGAATATCATTTATTACACACACTGTGGCTTTGTTGACTGACATTCTGAAGGGTAAAAGGTGAAGTATTAGTAGCAGCTACTGTCAAGAGAGCAACTATCATATGAATACACTTTTGTGGCCCTCAAGTGATGTGAAGCAGGAGAGGATCTGGTTCTGTTATCTGGATAATGATTTGGAGTAAGTAGAAAAAAATCTTGCAGGTTTGGGATTAGGCAATTCCAGGACTTCGGAGTCTTTGTATTTGAAGTTTTAATACTGTTTTCTTGTTCAGTGCACTGGTTTTGAAGAGGCTTGAATGATTACAAGTTCAGGTTATGAGACATTTGTCTGAGCAGTGCTTAGTCGTCTTGGAAGGGGCAGGGACAAAGGCACTAAAAGTCAAACCAAGGAGAGTATTTGGTATAGGGTGTCATCTGCATGAGAGTTACTTGGATAAATGGAACTTCTGGAATTATATCCAGTCCTATTCTAGTCTCTCTGACCACTCAAAAGTGTTTTGTACTGCTGCAACTGTCTGCTTTTCAGAGTAATCAGACGATTTTGGACATGGTTGGACCAAGTCATTTTCTATGTTTTATGTTTCTGTACTGGAGTGCATTGAATGTGTATAACTTAGAAGAAAATGTGTTGTTCAAAGTTCCCTTTAAATGAGGGGTGGGGAAGACAAAAACAAACCTTGTCAGAGCTGAATTTTTTAAAAAACTTAGATTTAATTGACAAAAAAAAAAAAGAAAAATAACTTCTTTTTAAATATTGCGTTTTGTGAAATCTCTAGTTTTCTTTCAAGCTGTGTCAAGTGCTATAATAAAGTTGCCACAGACATGAGAGGTTGTAGCAATTTCCACCAGCTTTTCTTTTCCTTTGTATAGCAGCCTGTGCGCTGTTAGTTGTGCTCATTCTGTAGCAAAGCTCCTTGCAGTGGGAGGGAAATGGTGGGAGAGCACTTGTGGAACGAGAAAATTAGAATAACAATGGAGTCGTGTTGTGAGGTGCAACCTTCTGCCACTGACTCAGCATGTTCGGGTACATGTGGGCGATGGTCCATATGACTTGTACTGACCTAGTTGACTCAATCAAAGGTTTTGAAATGAAATGTTACTACCAACTTTAGAACTTCAAGGGGTATTAAAAGTCTCTACAAAGATCAGCACATTGGGCTGGAAAAGAAAAGTAAATGTAGAAGCAGGAGTGAAAGAAGGATTTGAGAGAGGTTTGTGGAATAATCAGGAATGCTGGTTAGTATTTCTAATTTCATAAACAGACATGTTTGTCCTAGACAGAACTGGTTAGGACTCACAATATTAGAATGGCTTAATGTATGAATTTTTTCAACAAGAAGTTCTTCAGTTGCCTTAAACTTTAGCAGAAAATATGGGGCAATTGATACCTCTTCTCCAGACTAATTAGCAGCAGAAAAAAGTCATGGGCATCTGGGATGCTGGGTCAGTCAAGAGAGGACAGGGTATTAACAAAAGACAATGAGATGAGCACATAGGATAGAAAAATCCTGTGACAGTTTGAAAACATGTTGAAGGAAAGCAGCAGGAGGCTAGGGCTTTTGGGAATAGTCTTCATTTCCTGCCTCCCTTAGCATTCTGGCTTTGTCCCATACAGATCCTATTTCACTCCTCTATGCCTCTTTTTGTTCTTCCTTCATCAAAGTGCTATGTTGGTCTGACCTTAGCAGGAGGCACAGAGAGAGGAGAGGAAGAGAGTTTGTCCTGTTCTCTGAAACCAGACATCCATCCAATCCATCTGTCCACTGTAGCCTAGGGAAACCCACAGTTCAATGCACTGCAAGAAACCTAATGTGGGTTAGAAAAAAGATGGAAATAACGCTGTCCCAAAATAAGTGTGGGTTAGCATGGCCATGCCTCAAAGTGTTGGAGGGATGGTGCTCACCCACTTTTCCAGGTGTTTGTTTGAAGTTGTGGAAAGAAGGAAGAAGGCAGGAGGGGTCAAAGCAGCATCCACAAGACTTCCATCAGCTTTTCCTCCTATGCAGCCATACCTGTGGTAGGTAGGAAGGCTGGGCCATAGCTGGAGGCATGCAGATAACTAGGCATTTCAGCTCTGCTAAGTGTTGCCACATTGAGATCTGTCACTGAGACCTTCACATGCTTTTGTTAGCAGCCTGCTTCCCTTCCTCACCCCCATGAGCAATAGTTCAGCCGAGTCCTGCTGCACACCGGTGGGTGAAGACTGAAATCACGAAGCATTGCAGGGGGCAATGTTCTCTTGCTAAAACCTCCTACCTTACCTGGAGAAAATTGTCTGTAGAAGCATGCACAGCACATACCTGACTGTCTCCTTGCTCAGAAAGGACATGTAAGGGAAGATGTGGGCTGTGTGGGAAAGTGGGAGGAAAAGAAGAACATCAGTATGACTTTATCAGCCTGAGTTTAAAGGGAACAAATTTGGATTAAATGCATAAGGGATTGCAATGGATAGGAGCCTAGCTGAGAGTTGATTCCCCCTCCTGGCCGAGAGACATAACAGGGTATGTTTTTGTCAAAGGGTATTCAGTAGAGTATATATGTTTATATTCATTGTGACTGTTTGTCAGAAAGAAGCAGGAAAGCATAGATGTGCAGCTGTTCTATGACCTTCATACTTGGCTGCACCAGGGCATCTGGCGAACACTCTTGGAGTGGACAACAGTGAGATAATGAGAAACTGCATGACCCCACAAGTAAACAGTCACAGAGCTGGCTTAAAACCCATTGTTTTTCTAAGGGTATAAAAGCAGGACCCTCTTGTGGCCAAATCCAAAGCCTCACCCATGGGTGGACGCACCACGTAGGAATTTTCTCAATTACCTGAAACTCCTGGCATTGGCTGCAAAGGGGCTTCCCAGCTTGAAGTGTGGGGTTGGATGATGATTTGGTGATATTTGGTGATGTATTTGTTCTTGATCTCTGTGCTCTCTATGCTGCAATAGTTTGATGCATTGCTAATTTTCTGCTGTACTCTCTCTATATATATCTCAGATTTGCTTCATTTACTTATTTACTGTATATATAGAGATATATGAGCAATTCGCATTAGTGTGCTTGTTCACTTTAGTGTGCTTGTTTAATAAACTGTGAATATTATGTGTGGTCATTTTGTAACATACCTTGCCTGTCAGCAGAACAGTGATTCAGTTCTGAGCTTTGGCTTAGACACTTGAAAGCATAGAGAGGTAAGTTTGTACTGAGTTAAATTTGTAAGGTTTTTATTGCAGCTACCACAATTAGATGTTTCTTTTTGTTTGGGGTTGGGTTTTTTTTAAGGAAGAGAAACATTGTGGAAATTACTAGACTTCTAAGTGCAGATATAATTATCAGCAGATTGCGTGCTTTGATTTGCTCTGAATAAGTTACGTGCATGAAAAAAAAACCAAAAAGCAAACATTGTGATTTACAGATTTCTCCACAGTTTGCCTGTTTTATAAGGTTCCCTCATGCACAGCAGATTAGATCAGTCTGGAAAAATCACCTCAGAAAGCACGTTACATCTTTAAATTGTCTTCCTTTCAAGGAACACTGTACAATATACAAGTTGAAACTGAACTAACTGTTCATTCGGAGTATGTCTTGATTAACTGTATCCTTTAGTTGTGTTGATGAATGACCCAAAGAAGGCCATTTCTTTTTATACTAATTACTGTAAGCTTCCCTTTTTGCAAGTATATTTCAGTCTTGATTTTGCTTCACTGAGATGAATGCTGTGAAGAACTATTTCATATCTACATCTCTAAATTGGGCCATCAGGGCCTAAAGCTATTGTTTTTGTTCTCTAAATGTAAAACAACACATTTAAAGCTGACCTAGTATTCTGTAACATTCATACCCTTTCCTCTTCTGCTTCCCCATATAAAATTGATTCCTACTACATACATGTAACTTCAGTCTTTTATACATCCTGGGATCCTTGCAGCCTTTTCCATGGCTCACCTCCCATTCTCACCTAGATTCTTCCCCTCTGTGTTGGGTGGCCAAGCAATTGCTTGCATTTTCCAATTTTTCTGTTTCAATGGCTGATTCCTGGACAGACACCCCAGAGACTATGAAAAGGGGCCTCCAGGACTAAATGAACTGGCTTAGCATATGGCTGAGAGCTCAAACCTTGCCAATTATATCCCCTACAGATTTCAGCAAGGCTTTCAAGTCACCAGTGAGTTCCATTCTCTCTCATCCCACTTTTAATATTGTCATTCTTAGATATGTCTTCATTGGCTCTGAATATACATATGGTCTGATTCTATTAACAGAAACCCCTTGCTACAAGAAAGACACTGGGGTTCTGGAGAGTGTCCAAAGAAGGTCAGCAAAACTAGTGACGGATCTGGAGCACAAGTCTTATGAGGAGCAGCTGAGGGAATGGGGATTATTTAGTCTGGAGAAAAGGAGGCTCAGGGGAGATCTTATCCCTCTCTGCAGCTACATGAAAGGAGGTTGTAGTGGGGGGGAGGTTGGTCTCTTCTCTCAAGTAATAAGTGATAGGACACAAGGAAGTGGCCTCAAGTTGTGCCAGGGAAGCTTTAGATTGAAGATGAGGAAAAATTCCTTCATTGAAAGGATATCAAGCTTTGGAATAGGCTGCCCAGTGAAGTGATTGTGTAACCATCCCTGGAGGTATCTAAAAGACATATAGATGTGATGCTAAGGAACATATTTTAGTGGTGGACTTGGCACTGTTAGGTTAACGGTTGGACTTGGTGATCTTAAAGGTCTTTTCCAACCTAAATGATTTTATGATTCCATTCTATTCTATGATTCTATGATATCCTGATTGTCTCTTAAGTGAAAGAAACTGATTAGACATTTTTCTAAGACAAGACTCACCTTTGTGCCGGAATGTGAGAGCTGACCTCTGGATGCTAGAAACTTCGCCCACAGATGACATTCATATTGCATTTGCCCACGAACAGGTTTTCCCTATTTGGAAAAAAATCTTTTATATCTCAGTATTTTCTCCATTTATAAAGTTCTTTTGTTAATGAAAAAGCTTCAGCAGGGGTTCACATACTCTTAGAGTAAACACCCAGTGCAAGTGAGGACCAGAAGTGTACGCTTCTATGAAGCTGCCCTCTTCAGTTTTCACTTTATCAAATAAATTAAAGGTGCTTCATCTATACATATAAGTACATCATTACTTCTAAGTGCTATATTATTATTATCAAAGTGTTCTTACACTGTCACAGAAAGACCTTGACATTCTGTAAATAACTTTGCCTCTCACTTTGATACTACACAGACTCCTGCAATTGTGTTTATTGTCTGCAGGCATTATGGATGCCTAATATGAAAGAACTGGAGAGCTCACACTCGAATGGATATACATTCTCTTTCAATTTAAGCTGATTCTTTACCTCAGGGAATGTTTGATACATGATCTTGGGCTTTGGGACTGAAAAGGCTGAAAGGGAAAGGGAAAAAAACACCCGTACACTGACTCTTTCAGTGCTTATTTTTCTTCACCACCCTTCAGTAAATGAAGGAAAGGTAAAGCATTATGGAGGTAGCAGTGGCTGAACTTCAACAGCTTCTTGGATACAGGCTGGATGCTTAATTATCAGCTCACATAAAACTTGATCAGTAATCTTGTACTAAACAGTCATACGATTCCTGATAGCTGCTGTCTTGAGCTGGCCATTGAAGCCTGCAAAAAGAACTTGAAATATCACAGTAATTTGGTATTTCAATATCCAGTACCAGAGGAAGCAACAAATAAACAAACAAAAATCATCCCACATAAATGACCCAATAGTGAGTCAAACTGCCAAGATAGATACATAAAAGACCAAATTTTAACGTGTGAATTGTGCATCTATAACTCAATAGCAAGATAAAGTCTGTGACAGCAGAAGACAGAATGCTTAAAAGCATGAGTATCTGGATAGGGAACAAAACAAAGAACGGACAAATCCATTCAGAAAGGCTTGAAAATTTTACTTGGCCAAAGACCCTCTTCCTGGCATTGAAATTTTCATCTGTTCACAAACTTGGAGCCAGAGACTTGTCAGAGCCTGTAAGAGCCCTTATTGTATTGCATGTTGTTTGCAAATCACTCAGATATAGGGAGAACAATGAGAATATAAAATCCCTAGAAAGAGAGTTTGTGTTATATCCAGCAACAAGAAATATTTTTACAAGACATATCTACAAGGTGACACAAAATCCTTGCATCTGTTTCTTTCACCAACCTCCATATGTCTTCCTAGTAATGGCTGATTTTCTATAACCATCACCATGTTTGTAACTTCCATATAAACCTGGTATTGACAGAGAATAGACTGAAGGTATCAACATTAGATATAAGAGAAATATCCATTCTGGCTTTATATATAAAGCCATCTTCCTTGATACGTCAAGAAAAGGCTAGATTTACAACTGGCAATGATTAAAAAAAACCCCACGTATATACAGAGCATATGAAAGAAATTGCTTACAGTGACTTCTAGCTACCAGCTCTAGAATAACTACAGTATAAGCATCATGGGCAAAACCTCCAGGCAATTAGTTTTCTAATGAAGCTTGATACGTACACAAAGAGGATTATACAGCTTCACTGCTTGTAACTGGGGGCCTGCTGATGACCTGCAGGGTCCCTTCCGGTGCTGTATCTTAATTTGCAATTAGGTTTGTTTCTGCTTAGATAGCAGAGCCAACCCAAGGCTCAAAAAGTTGGCTGGTTCAGATCTGCTTTTCTTTATCAAACAGTGGTTGCAAAATCTTTGTTATTGCTGAGATGTGAGCCAGAAAGAAATTACCTTAGGAAGAACAAAAAAAAAGACCACTGTGCTTTCACTTCTGTTTTAATTACTGTCTCCATGAGTAAAAGCTATTCTTAGAATCCCTGCTATTGAAATGCATTGATTTATTAGATTATGTATTGGATTGAAATTTAATTAACAATTTAATCCCTGTGTATCCAGCTTTAAATGCTATGCCCATCACAAGGGTATCTGCACACTTTGGTAACTGAGTTGCAAGCTAGAAACCGTCAAAAATGCTGACTTTCAACAGGCACTCCTAAAGGTGCCAGCAGTTTACTAGGATGTTTGCCTGAGGAAAACCTGAGTGACATCATTAGAATTTGGTGGCTCTTCTAGTGATTAATGTAGAGAACAAAACTGTATTTTTATGTGAATAGAGGATCATTTGCTTTTGAAAATAAATATGCCTAAGCTGCTCTGAAAGTAGTCTGAGTTTATGGTTACATCAGATATCAAAAAATTTGTGCTGCTCAGAAGTATATCGATCACACTAAATAAATATCTAAAATATCACCCTATTCAGAGCCAAAAGTTTAATTCCATATGTTAATGAGGTACAAATCTGTGTTCCAAAAGGCTGTAATAACTTCCTTGGTAATGCCCGCTAGGGTTGTGGTTTTTTCAGGGGCTGGAACAGGGTAGAGTGCAACCCTTTGCATGGCCTTCAGAGGTTTATGGAAAATAATTTTAAATTTCAATGGCAATGCACATTATATGATCACCACCACCTAGGCAATGACATTAGTTGCCATAGTAACCTCAGGTTGCATCATTAGCAATTTTAAATGTTGACAGTTGGGAAGCATAGCTTGAAACACTGGGAGAAGAGCAGGAAAGAGACAGGCTTGAGAGAAGTGTGTAAAGCAATCAGAAGGCTGAGTGCTTTCTGTTGTGCCAAGACTGGCTGGGGGAACAATGGAGGAAACAAACCGATGGCATGGATATATGAAGTGGCTTTTCTGTTTTCCTCCCTGATCAGGAGGGGGGAAAACTGCTCTCCAGCTTATTCCTCCCTTTTTGTAGTCAGAAAGAAGGGCACCATAGCCATTTGAAACTGATTACTGATGATCTCCTTTCACATTTTAGACAAGCTAGACGTGCATGTGGCTAGGTGGGGAGCCACGTCTGGCTTCTCTGGAAATTGTGGTGTTTCTAGGAACTTGGTTATTCTGAATCTCTGTTTGCACTGGTGTTGCTCTGCTGATTCAGATTACTTCTGCATTATACTCTCTGTTAACCAGGATATTTACACCACTGCCTTTTGCCACAGCATGAAGTGGCTTTGTAAGTGTTGAGAATATCCAACTTTCATTTATAATATGACAGAATGAATGAGTACTTTCTATTCAGACATATACCTCTTTGATCCCTTATTCTGTAACCCTCCTTTTCCCAGTGGATTTGTGGTGAAAATAGTGGAATGTTGAGATGACAGCCAGAGGAGGCTGAATGAGGTGCTCATGTAGCAGTGTTCACACCCTTATGCCACCCAGTCCCTCCTGGCTTTTTTTGCCTTAAAACTCAGTAGCTGTTGCTCACAGACTGGCTTTGGAAAACAGTGCTGGAACTTGAGTATCTATCCAGGAAACTATTCTTGAAAACCCTGAAGGAAGTCAAGTGTGGCAGGAAAGTTCCGTGTTTTCATTCTTTAGTTATTTTACAAACATGAATGCAATTATAGTTTAATTGTACAAACACATAAAAGAAAATTCGAGTTTCAAACACAACTTCTGGGTGAAGCATGAACAACTCTCATTGGTTCCCGGGGAATGTCATGCAGAACCTACTTTCATGCTTCCTTTCTTCTTTTTTTGTGTTTCGTCATCTTTCTATCTGTGTTCCAAATATCTGGCTATAGTGCATCCTGGTGAGTAGGAATGTCTCATCTAACCTACGTCTAAAATCTTCTACATGACAAGGAAGGGACAGCAACAACAACAGGTTAAAAATCCTAGGCTTCACAGCTGCACTGACTATAGTGATATATCTAGTATTCAAAATATATCAATAAAAAGTTTCCTGGTGCACTCTTATCTTCTGTATCTTCTGAGAACAGCTGATTTAGGTGCGGATGTCAGACTCCCATGCCCCCTTCCCAGCTCACAGTAGAAGCAAGGCTTCCTAAGTGCATCAGTGTCTGTGTGTCTTCAGGAAGGTTTCAGTGCTATTCTAGCCTTGCTCGGAGCTAACTGTAGCCCATTAATTTAGAACTAGTGTTAAGCATGCTTTTGTCTTGGTTTGAGTTAAACAGTGCTCACATCCTTTTACCAACCCCCATAAAAGATGGACACTTCTGCTAAAGGTTTATGGCGAAAGACAGACTCTCTCCGGAGATACCTGCACAAGTGTTTCCTGTAACCAGCATTACTAATTTCTACATAGCTGAAGTCACACTTTATTTTGATGCTTTAGGAATATAAAATACAAATTTCCACCCATGATTTATCACTAATTTGGGATATAAGAATCTAAATGGGACATTAGACAAGCATATTAGCTCAAAGCCTAGCTGCTATGAAATGGCTAATAGAGATTAACTTTAAAAATATATTTTACAGCAGATATGCTCATCTTGTTGTTGAATAATCAATGGCTGCACCTCTGTGTTAAATTTATTAGCATATCTACAAGGTGCAAGTGCATTTTCATTGCAGAAAAATATACTGGATGGATATTTTCAAATTAAGAATAATCACACAGTGAGATATATTAAGCAAAATGAAATTGATAGCAGCACTGATGTGTCACATACACTGCTATTGGGTTTTGCATTAGAAAGTATGTTTCTTTGCTGTTGTGTTTTCTTTAAATACACTAAAGTGACTCACAAGCATATGCATTTCTATGAGGCCTAATAGAAGAAAAAATCTCCCCAGTCAGAAGTAATTCTTGACTGTGGGGTGTTTGTAAGTAAACTATAACAACTGAATCAGAAAATGAGGAATTTCATGCTATTTTTACCAGACAAACATGTGACTAACTCAACATATTCTACCATAGGTTCAAACGTGTAAGTTTGCTTTAAGAATTAAAGACTTAGATGAAATTTTTCAGATTAAAGGATAAAGAATAAAACAATCCTATCAATAGCTGCTTGTTAACAATGGTTAAAGTTTACCATGGAAATGTAATATACAGAATGAATATGTGTTCCTCAGATTCTGCTTCAAAATTCTACCAGTCTCTGGCAGTAAAGTGGCTATGAAGAATGGCCACATCATCATGTCTTGTAACTGGCCCAGCAACTCCTTAGGCTATGCACAGCATTTCTCTCTGAGATCTCCAAGTCTTTGATGTCCAGGAAATAGATAACACAACTCACATGCCAGGCACTCACATGTCCCAAGACATGGTTTACAACATCCATATCCAAAGACCAGTGTGAAAGTGGTCCTTCAGCCAGACATGCTGAGCCCACTGCACAGGCACATAGTTTATATCATTTCAAGTACCCCATTACAAAGCAGGTCTCTGGACCTGGATTCCATGGATCCACACATTTAACAGCCTGGCTTTTGTCTCTAAATTGCCTTGGAGGCCAGGCAAGAACACATCCTGTCTGGTCATTTTGGGCAACTAGCCCAAGGAAGAGTCCTAGAAGGACTCTTAGGTACATTTTCACATAATAGGCAGGAGGGCTCCCAATGGGCTTAGCAAGCAAGGTCTTTCTTGATGTCTGTCAGACCTGTGTCTAATATGAGATGCAAGTGGCCGTTGATGTTCTATACATCACTGCTTTCTCTTTTTTCAGCTTTGTGGTAAGTTTTTTTAGGAAATGTGAACTAGACTTCAGGGTTTGTTCCTTGACAACAGCCTCTCTATCTTGCTGTTTGCATCTGACAACAGAAAAGTAACAACAAATTAGTGGGTTGTGGGGTGTTTTGGTTTTTTTTTGGTGGGGGGAGGTGGAGGATTTATTACAACATGGAATTTAAGGGCTATTCATAGGAGCTGTGAGACACCTGAGGACACATTTCTCAAGGAACAGAGATGCTGCAGATGATAGAACCTCACGTACACACATCTAACATGGCTGACAAGAGTGCTCAGATCATGGACAGCGACAAGTGAGAGTAAGGAGTGAATGGTGACCCATGCGATTAGGCTGAAAGCCAGGAAGCACTTGTACAGGAATATCATGTGAAGCTGTGCCTCATCAGTGCTGTGGCAGAGCAGGCTATGGGTATGATGTTATCCTGAAGTCTGAGATGACATTTGGGGTAATGTGAATGATGTAGGAGAATGACGGCATTCCAGATCTTCTTTGCCAAAGCCAAACTGGTATTGTGGAGGCAAGAGGCAATCACTGGGAGTGGTCCAACAGAGGAGTATAGAGACGGCAGTAGCAACTGAGTCCTCTAAATAGACTCAGTGTTGGGCCCTGACATGGGATCTGGAGAACTGATTCAGCACTCTATTGCAGAGGGCCAAAGAAAATATGCAGCGGTGGAAGAGACACCATTTGACATGTATGGCTGACCTTCTTAGATACAGACATTCCTGAAACCATCTCAGGCAGTTCCAGGCACGAGAGCTCTTGTACTTGGCTGAGCCTGGGGAAGACAGTTCAGTTCTCACACAATCTTTTTTTAGTCTGTTAATGAAAGTGCTTTCCTAGGGTGCAAAAAGTATAAGGCAACAGGACATAATAACATGTATTAGCAGTCTCTGATATTAATAGTACAGATTGTCACATGATATGACAGTGATTAAAGTGGGCATGGATAGAGGTCTCCCTTTCTTCTGGGAGGCACTATTCGCCTTTGCAAATAGAAAATAAACACAGCCCTTCCAGAGCATAAATGCCAATAACTGTGAAATTTTGATTAAATAATAGATATGTGTTCAGAAGCACTTTTTATAGCATGTGATTAAGAAAGATAACTAGACATCCTTACAGCTATAATGATAATAATTACCACAACACATAAAGTGTAGAATATGACACTGGAAAGGCCACTATTAACCTTTCCAAGGGTTATTTTTTGGTGCGTTTTTGACACTATGGACAGCAGTGTTCAGAGAACTAAATAAAACTATAGCTGTGACAGTACCTTCCAGCCATTCTCTGTTATGTTATAGAGGAGTTGCAGAGGGGAGTGAGATATCCTGTATTCAAAACAGATGTTTGTTTAATATCAAACATCTGGGTAGTCTTAGAAAGACTGTTTTGCTAAGATGTCTGCAACACTTGGTAATTCAGAAAACTGACAACAGTGCTTCCTTGTTCAAAATTAGGCTATAAAGAATAGCTCCATGCCCCAGACCAAAGGCTTTTTTACTCCTAGCAGCAAATTCCATGTCTCTAAAGTGTGATGCCACGTTGTCCAGCAGATCACATACTTTATCATTTAATGCTAATCTGCGAATTCTATGTTATGACATCTCTGTTCCTTGCAGCTCTAGTAGAGAATAACAAGCCATACATAATTGATCATAAAACCTGAATGGCTATCTTAGGTCTTACCAGAATTACTTGGTGTGGAATGGCTGAGTAAATAAGTTGGGGAAGGCAAAAAAGATTGGCTGAGATGGCATCAGGTTTCCCAATGGCAAAAGCAAGAATGGGTAAATTCCAGGAGTCTAAACATAAGACAATGCAGAACATAAGAATACAGTGAGTAGGTAATATTGGTACAAATCACCTTAAAGACTACCATGACTGAAAAAAGGGAGAGCCAGCTCTGGAGCCTTGTAATCCATCTGTAATGGAGGCTGGCCTCTGTAAATCAGTCTAGCTTGCAAACATGCCACTGATGTTGAGTTCTGCTTTCTATATGATAAAAAAGTCCCTATTAGTCAGAGTCTTCACAGCTGCAAAAATCATTTTGTATGAAGGCAGAAAGATGCCATTATTTTAAATGATGGCATTGCAATGTAATAGATGGTGTGAAAGAAGGCTGTAAATTCTGGATCAGTCCTATCTGCAGTGTCCTGCAAATAACAGAAGTAATCCAGTAGTCCAAGCTGCTCAGGATAGTGGGTTTTAAACACATTAATTAAATCAAATTGAAGTAAATTCAGCTAAGCCAAGATTTCTTCCACAATTTATTATTGAAAACACAATTAGCTGGAGGCATTTGGAGGAGTTTTGTGAAATCAAAGGCTGCACTGCAACTGAGAGTTAGTTTTCAAGCCGTCAACTCATTAATAGCAGAAAATGGATGTGCTGCTGCAAGGCACCAAATCAGAAGTAAAAATATGGAACTTGTTACTGTGACTTCAAGAACAAATTCTAAACACTAGAATATTTCCAAGCTGCTGTCACCAATGCTCTAACTTCATCTTAAAGTTGAAACTCAGACCCTTTATACCCAAAACTGTTGGTCTTTGAGGCAGATTAAGCAGCTAAAGTGTACAGCTATTATGTTCAAATATGTTTTAGCAACAGAGTTATCCTGACTTTTCAGAATCATTTTCCTGACTCTCATTTCTCTCAATTTCACCATCGTTTCCCAAGTTACTCACTTTCTGCATTGTGCTGGATGCATCAGAAATAACTGTTACTGAAATAAGGGCATGTTAGCCAAACTCAGGCCACAAAAAAGAAACCTACTGCTCTCATCCATGCCACCCTGGGAACCATGTACTCTGGCATCAAAACTTCTCTGTGAAAGGAGCTGAGACTTCAGTTCACAATAACTGCTGAAAGGACCAAATAACAGAGGCAGCAAAATGTTCTTTAACCAGCAGAGCAGGGCCTGACATTCTCTGCAGGAAAGAGTAGCTGTGTAGGCACAAAGGAAAAGCAATTTTGCAGTAAATGTCTGTGGGTAGTGAGGATTGAAACCACCATTCCCACGTTAAGTCTGTAAGAATGCCCCAAATATCCAAGGTTCCATAAAATTTTTGTCCTATTAGGAGGATAATTTAAACCCAACTGACCCATTACTATCTGAACCTCACTGCTCAGAAACATAGCAAGAGTCCATCCCTGCCCACCACAGCATTCATATCAATGTACCTCATGAGTTTCACTAGATGTCAAAAGCCATTTGAAGTGAACGCTGTCACAAGTTTGAACCTGGATGTTCAAAACAGTCTTAGGGGTAAAGAGCTGTCTTTCCTCTGCTCATATACAGTCCCTATTGATGTGGGCTGTTTGCAAACAGAAAGTAAAAATCTGCTTTGTCTTCTGTCTGCAGAAAAAGCTGTCTTTTCATTAAATTTTGGTTCACAGATCTGAGTTTGTACAAAAAGAGGACTTAGGATTCTGTGGTGCAGCTAGAGATATGTAGACAGACTAGACTTCATCCCACCCAGTCCAAGCTGTCAAATATAAGCCAAAGTCCACACTGACCACATAGTGTGGATGACACACCGTCCAGACAAGTAAGTTCACATGAAGATTAACTGAGAGGAACAGTGTATCTTCCACTTGAGCGTGCTGACTTAACAAGAGAGTTATGTATCTTCTGAACCACAGGGTTTTTCATCCATACAGCTGAGAACGTAAAACAAAGCTCAAATGTATAGACGTGGATCATAGTACATTTAAGTTATGAATTGTCATCTGTGCTTCTTCCTCTCCTGTATTATATTGAAAGCAGAGGTAACAGGATTAAGGAATTGTGCCTTCTGACCCTCAGATACATTTAAATTAATTAACCCAAAAGAGAAAATGTTCAGTACTTCATTTTTAATTCCTATTGACTTTCATTGTTCTTTGCTTTCAGAATAGATTTAGAAATGCTAAAGTAATTCAAAGAAATCATATGACCGCCTCCGATGACTTTGCATAGGAAGTACTAGAAATCTCAGGCAGGCCCTGATAAGGCTACGTATATTTCCTGATTTTGTTGATGCACTAAGTTCTGTTATTAAACCCCAGCTTAGCTCCAGCTCCTGGATCATGGTATTGCAGGTTTGCCAAAAAAATTAGAGTTGTGGTGTTCTCCAAATTTCTGTGTGTGCTCATTTCTCTTTGTAACGTCAAAACTCAGTGGCCAGTTTCAAACAAAATTACCTAATAGACCCTGTCAAATATACTAACTTCCAGTGAGTTTTGTGGAAAGAGTTGATGAGATGGAGTACTGAAACTCAGATTAGTGCCCTACTATGAAAAAGAATACAAACTGATCTCACCAGCATCATTAGACACAAGCAAACCCAAATCAGTTCGAGATACTTCAAATATAATTGGTGGAGAAGTTGCAATCAAAGCTTACATCTCATTAGTATAGGACAATCCAAGTTGAAAACATGGGGCCAGGACAGCAGCATTCAACTTCTGCTACTCTCTGAATTGCATGGCATTTGTCAACCAGATGTTTCTAGGCTTCTTGAATTTATGGGGAATTTTTTGAAAGTATAAATAGTCACCAGAGCTGACTGGCAACTGCTGAGGTTCAACACTTATACAGGACACTTACTGCAGCACAGTGCAGGAATTTGGACACACTCTGCCTGTAAAGCTACACAGCCATACAAAGGAATTGTGTGAATTTTCCGGGTTTCCATTTTCTTTTCCAGATTTAAGTTAAAGATGCATATACTGTAGATGACAGAAGGAAACCAAAGTAAAAATAGTATCTTACCTTAGCAGGAGAACAGGGCTATCTACTACCTTTTGAAAACTGAAACAAACTTAAAGCATAGAGAAAACAAAAATTTAAAAATAGCACAGGATTTGGCAACCAACTTTTGTGATGAAAAGTTAAGGAATTTGGCCTTGCTTAGAGAGTTGCAGGGAAATGGAAGAGCGGTTTCTAGACATCGGGAGAGATAGTGAAGAGAACATTAATCCATGAAGTCACAACAAAAAAAAAAAAGTACAAGCAAATGATACCTTGCTTTGAACACAGCATAATCATACCCTGCACAAATCCCTTTGTGTCATGCTTCACTGGCAACTCTGAAAACATTAAAACCAACAAAAACCCAGATGAAACCTTTGTCCCAGGCTTGTTTATCTTTAATACATCTCTGGCCTACTCGCTTGCTCACTTGCCCAATGGTCACACTTCAGCCCCATATATATGCCAATATGACATAATAGGATACTTTACTCACCAAAGGACATATACTTTCTACTTCCATGCATGTATGGGTTCACCTTGCTGTTTGGGTTGCACCATGGTACCATGTAGCTAACATGCTCAATACTTATGTTAGGTGAGCTGATCTCATTAAAGCAGCCCCCTTCTACTGCCCAGGGCCTTAGATACTTCTCTGTAATTTATATATGGAAAGATGATGAAGCAGGTAAAGACAGCAAAATCTGAAAATATAGAGATGACTATAGGTTGGAAGTCATTTGGATGAGTGGATTAGTAAATCATTAAATTAATCCTACTGCAATGCAGGAGAGAGGACTATATTAACCTTTAAAGGTTCCACAGAAACAAGGGTGCTATAGAATGCAACATGGTTGAGGAAAATAATGAATTACACAATTTACCAAACATACATGCATATCATTTATTTTTCAAATATACAATGATGGTGATGATTATATTCTGTACTTATGAAATGCCCCTCAGCGAATCATCAATGCCTATTGGCAGAGGTGCTTCACAAATGGATGCAGCTTTCAGACAATACAAATTACATTCAGAAGCCAACTGAAGCAAGCTGAAAACCTGGATATATAGCAAGGATCAGTTATGGAGCTTTTCTGAATTTCACTGCTTATGCACTCATGAGATGTCTGACAAAGCATTTTTTCATATTTGACAAAGAATATATCACTTTTCACTGGCACCATAAGCACACAGAAGCTCTTCTGATCTCCAAAAGTAAAACATCCAATATGCAGTTAAGAAACTTCTAAGAGCACGTATACAAACCTTAGGCAGCCTCATAAAGAGCAAAGCCTGAGCAATAAAGAGTAAAAATTAGCTTGGAATTATTTTCATGTTCTCACTGGTCTCAATTCTGACCCCTGGAAGCTGCTAGAAATATTGTCGTGACAAGTATTAA
Organism: Coracopsis vasa; assembly: GCA_026283785.1. Classification (NCBI taxonomy): domain Eukaryota; kingdom Metazoa; phylum Chordata; class Aves; order Psittaciformes; family Psittacidae; genus Coracopsis; species Coracopsis vasa. The sequence goes on from JANHGB010042296.1 coordinate 16,746, forward strand.
AACATGAGAAAACCTCAAGCTGCTCTTGAAATATTACCTCTGATTTTCTGATGCGAACTTCCTGACTTCATGGGCATGAATGGAATTTCTCCATGTGTGTTTAAACTGCTTTTTGAAATTTCTAAATCTGAGAAAGACATTTGAAAAGCAATACACATACATGCGTATGTATGTATAAGTATATATCTCAATTAGTAGTGGAAAATTTTGCTTTTTTATTTAAAAGTTCAACATGGTGAGACTTTTCTGTCTTCTTCATCAAATGCTGAAATGCCTACATAAAATATATCAGTTTATGCCAGGATACAGCATTTCTAAGAAATTGTACAGATGTTTTCCCTGGGCAGAAAATGGGATGGAACAGCAGCTTTCCCTATTCTTCCATACCCCTCAGGTCAAATTTCAACCCTTGAAAGTATGTTGTACTGACAGCATTATTGTGGGAAAGGCAGTTGTAACATCGGGTTTCCATGCTTGGTGGAAACGTTTTGTGTTGTTTAATCGCAAAAGTTTAGTACTTGGAGATCTGGATGACCAGGTGGGCACTATTATGTCTGAAGCATGTACCTGCCATGTAAACGAATGTGGGCAATATTTTGTTGCTAGAAAAGTGTTGTGGTTTAACCCCAGCTGTCAACTAAGCACCACACTGCCGCTCACTCACTCCCCGTCCAGCAGGACAGACGAAGAGAATTGGAAGGATAAAAGTGAGAGAACTTTTGGGTTGAGATAAGAGCAGTTTAATAATTGAAATATAATTATAATAATTTGTATACTTTACAATAAATTTTAATGAGAAGGAAAATAACAGAGTGAAATAAATTCCAAGAAAGACAAGTCATGCAAATGAAAACTATTGCTCGCTACCAACTGACTGGTGCCCCTCCAGTCCCCAGTCAGTGGCCTCTTGGCCAACCTTCCCCCTACTTTTGTTGTTGAGCATGGCACCATATGGTATGGAATATCCCTTTGCTCAGTTTGGTTCAGTACTGGCTGTGCCCCCTCCTAACTTCTTGTGCTCTCCCAGCCTGCTCACTGGTGGCTTTGTGTGACAAACAGAAAAGACCTTGACTCTGTGTAAGCACAGCTCATACAGTAAGTAATTAACTGTATGATCAACAGTTTCCAGCACAAAGCCAAAACATAGTCCCATGTTGGCTAATATGAAGAAAATTAACCCTAACCCAGCCAAAACCATCACAAAAAGAAAGCCTAATTTTCATAACTCTTTCTGTGAACTCCCACAAAATTAAAGGAAAAAAAAATATTGCAAAAATGAGTATGTTTGTGATTGGTGAACTTGCCAGCTTTAAGGCCTCCTGCGCAGCAGAAATCACAGCACTCCAAACTGCATAGCTGTTCCGATGCCCATAACTTGCTTTTGCACCCAACATACTCCTAACGGGACACCTTGAACATGTGTTCAGCAGTGAGATGTTGCGATATTAGACAGTATTTTGCTAATATACATATAGAAAATGTAACTGCTACTATGTAGAAGAGAGTATAAACACTCTCCCTTACATTAATGATTTCTAATAACAGACCATAAATACTGCCTGGGTTGATTGAGGTAGCTTTCTTACAAAGCTAGAGCTGAAAGCCTTCTGATCTAGGCCACAATTTTTGAGAAACTCTGGGGTTCATCTAGGTACAGACAGACCTCAAAGGGACTTGGGTATTTGCTAGGAACAGTCCTGGACACTTGAACACGTGAGATTCCAAAAGTAACACATAGCATCAAACTGACTTAAAATTTCTACTGCGCCCTTGTCTAAGATATTTGTAAGAAAACAACATAAACAACAACAAAACGCTACCCAAAAAAAGTCCTGCAGGGATGACTAAGTTGTATCAGTTCTCCCAGAGGTGTAATGTATACAAATAAAATCAAAATATAAATCATTCCACCTTGTTGTGGGGTTTATGCACAGTTTCTTTTAATAAAATATGCAAATATTTTGCAGTAAATTGATTTCCCAGTTTTAGTTCTCTTATCTCCATATTTATTATTCATGATTCTCCTACTCCCCTACATGAGCAGATGAAAAAAAACAAAGAGGGAAAAAGCTGTGTAGAGTTCACTTGCTTTTAGGAACTAGCTTTATTATTGTTATTATTAGCACAATTTTATACTCCTAGGAGTGAAAGATAAATGTAGATATTACTTCTAATCTCAACCAAAGCTAAGAGGTAATACAATGACACTCTCTTTAATGCAAATCACTGCAATAAATGACTACATAGCCCAAGTGCTCTACTGCATTACAAATTGTAATGAAAGTTTGAATTGCTGAGCAAAATGACTATTGTTTAACCTGTGACCAAGCTGGATGTTATCAGTACTGTTGTTAAAGGAGTACACACTATGACTCTACAGGAAATAAACCCAAATATTTTAGATACCTAAAACTGTTGTTAAATACTGTCTCTGGTTTAAAAAAAAAAAAAAAAAAAAAAAAAGGAAAAGAAAAAGAAAAAGAAAAAGAAAAAAAAAGGAAAAGAAAAGGATCTGGTTTTCCTACAGGAAAACAAGCAGCTAAAATTACTGATCAGTTTTACATTGCATTAGCCAATGCATGCAACTGCTGTTTTCCATCACTATGCTTTTAACAACTTCTGCAGCAGAGAATCAAGATCGATCAAACCTCGATGCACTGTTTTGGTTGCTATTGCTGGAGGTCTCAGTTGGAATAAAAGACAGACAGATGAGGGAGCCACTGAGCATCAGGGCAGCAGAACAGACGTAGCTCACCACATGCCAGGAGAAAGTCAAAGAAAAATGCAAGAAAATAATTAAATATTAGGTTTCAGTCCTATATAAAGAAAACCTTATCACACCATAGGTAGTTTAAATATAACTTATTACAAGCATATGCTCCAAGAAAGATCCATTTTTGCCCGTTTCATACAAATGGAGCTATTTTCAATTTAATTAGACATAATGATTTCTTCCCATTAAGAACCTCTGTGGATTACAGGTCTCATTTTTAAAAAATGTGCCTCTGATTTAACAGTCCAATTGCCTTTTGAAGGATTTAAAAGTTTTATTCCTTTAAGAATAAAGAGCTAGGCCTGCAAATATTCCAATAGGAATTGTAGTTTGTAACAAACCCTAGAGAAAAAGACAGATTTTAACATATATTCTAGGTTTGTTGGACTGGCTCAAGGATTAAACTACATTTTCTTCTGATAGTGCTCTGCCTCACAGGAGTTTAGGTGACTGTAACCACAAATCTTGATCTCTGCAGAAACAACATTTTCATCTAAAAATTCTTCAGAAGAAAAATTCCCAACAAGACCCTAAGGTGGGCTATCTGTGAGAAGAGGGCTCTTGCAAGGTTTGGCCCAAAGCGCTGAAGATCAAATTTTCTCTCAAGTCAAAGAAATAGTATCAGCACAGAATCTGGCCTTAGGTATCAATGGTGAAAAGAGACTGCATTGCAACTGCATTGGCATTGCAAATCAGATGGGGAAAGAAGGAAAACTTCACAAAAAGACCTTAGATTTCTTTTGAATCATACCATTTCTTCTCTGCCAAGAAACTGATAGGGTTTGTCTCTGCACTTCAGCATCAGCCTTCACCTGGAATAAATCTCCTGCTTTAAATGGAATGGCACCATTAAACTAACTTGATGACATAGAAAGTCATCCTCCTATCTCCAGAAAAAAGACTTACAGGTTTATTCAAGGGTAGAATAATCCTCTTTGTAGCCTGACAACAAGTTATTTACCGTAGGCAGGTTTTTTGATGTTTACTTTTTTGACAGGCAAATAAGATGTTTTTTCATCAGAGAACCTGACACATTACCAGAAATTATGACTGGCCAGCTGCTTTTCCCCTACAGTCTTACTCAGAGCTCCCAAGGTTTATCTTCTCTGCAGTGATGCACACGAGGTCCTAAAGCACAGGTCAGGCATGGCAGTGGGTCAGGGAGGAGCAGGCTCCAGACTACAAGTTTCTTACTGCAGTCAGCTATTGCTCACTGCTGCTTGGTTATATCCAGTACAGAACTTTTTTATTATTATTTTATTAAGATGTAAATGAAATTTAAAAAACTCTGCAAAAGAAAAGTCTGCTTGAAAAAGTTTGTTCGTGTTGCAGAGTATTATCTGTAAGTCCTGCAGCTAGGCTAAAAGCCTATACCACTGCTCCTTGGGATTTCTAGTGAATTAATAATGTCACTGATGAATATTCAAAAGTAGGCAGCTATTGTGCCTCCAAGCACATAATTAATTATTCATTACACATTTTTATTCACTGAATTAAAATACACAGTGTGCTCTGGGAAATGAAGTGTAGTTCACTGCAGGGGCATGAAATTCTACACTGCCCCTTTAAGGATTATTACTCTGTATTTATAGTTGCCAGGGCAACATAAATGCTGGGCAATTAGATCATGGGTTGTCCCCGAAGACTGATGGGATAATAAGCAGTAGTCAAGTATTAAGTTGACCCAGTAAATGTCCCACATGAATAAACCTGGGCTAGGACCACAGCTGGCATCTTTCAAATAAAACTTTTACATTAATATAGTTTAAAAGGTGCATTTATCCAGGAATTGAGCATGCATCCACAGTGGGAAGGCTGCGGAAAGGGCTAATACCACTTCCCAGTGGTGATCTGCAGGCTTTGTTCCTCAAGCCGGGCTTTGTGCAAAGTTAGGAGCATATTGAGCCTCTCAAAAGCTCAGAAGAAGCGGGGGGAGCCCCACATTTACCTCCTCAAAGCCAATGTTCTGTGTTGGTGGAAGGGTATTTTTCCCCCTAATTATTCTGCAAAACTCACCAGCAGGGGAGAAAATCAGTTTTGTTCCAAGCTTTAAAAAAACAGGTATTAAAATTTACAAAAAAAAAGATAACTGCTTAACTGGGTGTGCTTTTGCCTTAAAAACAATTTAACAGAAAAATAGCACCAAGAAAACCCCTGGAAATTATCACTTGTGAAAGAGTTCTGTTACTGAGGGCATTTTTTTCTGGAATGAAAAGGACCAGAAAGATTCCCCTAAACTACATTTCTTTTTATTCAGTTTTGTTACAAATATCAACTTTAAATTGTTGCTGGCTACTGGCCATCCTTTTTTTCCCTAAACTCCATGTAATTTCAGAAATCTATCTTTCTTCTCAAAACTATTTTCAAGTAAAAAAAAAAAACCCAAACTGTGGAAACACACAAACACACATCTCCCATTATTCAATTTTTCCCCATTAATACTTGTTACATTATTATTTATTTAACTTAATGCTTTCCACTATCCCCACTGATGACACAAGGTGATGGTTTTATTGAGCTTTTAGAAAATGGGAAACCATAGCTTATCTCTGCCTGCAGACACTTGGCTATGCTAGAGCATGAAATAGTTCTTAGTTAGAGATACAGTAATGTTTTCTATGTTTTTGTACTACATGGCAAAAAAATACAGTTCCAAGGAAGTATCCCTCAATGTAAGAAAAAAGACACATTTTATCAGTGAGTGTGTGTGTACATAGTTTTATCCAAATATATAGATACAGATTGCATTGCCCCAGACAGTTGAATGCATTTGCTCATTCATTAAAATTATGTTTATATACAATGAAATTACTAGCTTTGTAGTGAAAATATTTTAAGGAAGAAAGCAAGTGCTTAGACACAATTTTTCTATGATAGTATTATTTGCCAAAATGTCCCTAGCTTTCAACAGACGACACTTTCAATTATTTGGGTATAATTCTAGCTGGCAAACAGAGAGGTGTACCTTTCTCCAGAAGGAGAAAAGGAGGGGCACCATCAACTGCTGAGAGGGCAAGCATGCCCAGACCACGTGGTCAGATGCTGGCAATATGGCCTTCAGACAATAAGACTTATGTGCTTAAAGTTAAGCACATGCTTAATTATTTTTATGTGATCCAATGCTGAGAGTTAAACAGCTTATCAGACTGAAGCTTAACTCTGGTTATGGGTACGGGTCACCCTTGTCATGTAGGATGGGGACCAGCATCCTCGTGTGCTCATGAATTTGTTCAGCAGGTGGAGCAGAACCACCCCTTAGCATAGCCAAAAAAAAAAACCCTGCTCTGCAATAGTCAAGGACATTCACCCTGTCAGGACTCTTCTCCATCACATAATGAATCTGTGGGATAGCAAACCCTAGGATATCACCTCTGCTGCTTTTATTACTTACTGTTGAGTCCTGTGTGTATTTCCCAATGACAAGTCAAGGGGTACATGGGAATATTTCTAGGTACAAAATATATTCATTTTCATACTTATAAATATGGATGTGGTTATATTTTATATATGTGTATATAGACACTAAAATGGAAAATGTCTAGGGCAAATTAATTCGGTTGCATTTGTGGAATTGAAATATCAGCAAATATAATTTCTAGCAATTATTTTTAGCTATAGGTAAATGATAGAGGACTGGCTTCAGCAGCTTGTATCTATCTATTAACGGCAAGAATGCAAAAATCTGACAAAAAAAATTTGAGATTTCTTTCAATGGCGTTATGAATCCCAGGAAATTCTCCTTCCTGTATTGACCAATTCTCCACTTGGACTCAAGTAACCTGACAAAAATCAGCTGCAATGCATACATCTGCAGCATTCTGGTCTGGCCTGTCGTTGCAGGAAGATACAAAATAACGAGCTGACGAGAAATCTCTGTTTTGTTTAATAGTTTGAAAAATTAGGAACTGTCCTAGTCTGCAAGACCTAGCAAGAAAAACAGCATGATCAAACAGAGATGTCGATTTTGCTGGAAGGAGCACACTATCAAAAGTTCAAAGTAGGCTCATGTGGAGATAATCAATCACTATACAAACAGCAACACTGAAGAGATGGGATTTCTAAGGCTGTAGCTTCAGCCAGAGAAGTTACTTCCAACGATTTCCCAAAGTTACAGCTTAGACTCATGGCATGGCAGCTCTCACTCTGAAGCCCCAACAAGTTCAGCCCAAGACTAGTTCCAAGGGTTGGAACTAGGTGATCTTAAGGGCCTTTCCAACCCTAACTATTCTATGATTCTATGATTCTAAGACAAGGAGCCATTTTCATCAGTATAACTAGGTCTCCTTGAAGAAAGGACAGGATTTGGTGATAGCACTGTACTCCTGGACTGCATGCATGGGCACTGGGATCCCATGGTAACATTCAGCTCAAGACAAATAATAGTCTACACAGCATTTGAGGGGACGTACAGTGAACTGGGAGTATCAGAATGTTGATGTGTGCAAGAGTAATGCAAACTAAAGGGTCACCCATCTTGGTAGCTTCCCAGGCAAGGTAACAATAAAATCTGATGCTATTATCCAAGTTTTAAACTAAGAGAAAGACGCACACAGCCCTTGTGGTGACTTTAGCATGTACCTTACTAGGTCCATGGAAGTGAGATATTTTTTGGTTTGTTTTTTTTTCTTGGTTTAACCATTACTGAACACCCGAAATAGAAGCCTTGCATTTGTAGGAACAGGAAGACCTTCAGTCTTCTGTAGGAGCTGAAGCAAGCTCTTTTAACAGGTGATTCCTAGAGCTCAGACAAAAGAATTATCTTTGCTGGAAAAGTCACTGAAAGAAAACATTAGAAATGTGGAACTAGTTCCCACAATAGGAAGCTCTGCTGCAAGACTACAGAGCACAGTGACAAAGACATTTGGACAACCACCTGTGTTGCTAAAATCTACTTTAAAATTCCTCATATGATTATTTGCACTGTATTCATCCCTCTATAGAAAAGGTGAACGGTGAAAGTTGGTGGGAGTGCAAAGTGCACAGACTGCGTATGAAGGAAATTTTCTGCTGCAGGATGGTAAGTCATGGTATCAAGCATTCATGCATCCAGAATTCCACATCTCTTCAGCAAGTAACGGCAAGGTGAGGCACCCTGCTTCCTGCATGCACAGTCTAGCCGAAGAGTTGTTTAAATACATATCAAACTAACTATTTTTCTAGGATCCATTACAGTCTTTATTTTTAATTGCTTGGAACCAGCAGAGCCTCCATATTGCAAGCTCTCACTGCCTGGACATGACTGTGGTGACTATCAGCAACAGCTACACAGAAGCACTGCTGCCACGTTTATCCAGCCCATTTCTTCCACTTCTCCCATTCATGCCCATTCCTTGACATTCACACTGTCTGCATCAGAAAGAAAATCTCCTTTCAAGGCTGATATATGCTGTCTGCTTTCCTCTTCCTCCAGCAATGCACCTGTATTTATGACAGAGTAAATGTTAGTAATCCTAAAAATGTGACAATCTCATTGAGGGAACAAGAAGCCTCCTTTAAGTCCCTGGCTTGGCTGGTGTTTTGTCACTAAGTGTTCTCAGCTGTAGGACACACAGAGCAAAAGCTCCTTAGCATAGCCAGATTGTCTTTGGTCTCTCGGAAGTGCTGGACACACATGAAGAGGTCTGTATCAGGGCTAAACGGACAGTAACAACACTATCAAACAAACACAGTATTCCAATTTCTCTCACCTTTTTTCCTAGAAGAGGAAAATTATTTATATATATATATATGTATTGAAAGTCCAAATTCCACACTAAGTGGAAGTGTCTGTGTACTGAGGCATCAGGTCTTAAAATCAATAGAAGTCACTGGATTTTTAGCCACTAATAGCACACAGAAACCTTCTGTACATTTGCAGTGGAAGCATTAACACTGTAGACATGCCTACACCATGCTTGTGACTCATGCTTGCGACTCATGCTTGCTCAGAAGGTCCTCCATCAATGGCACCAGTACCTGATCTAACTAGTTCTCAGTGGCACAGTTCTAATAGAGGTAGAACTTCTGAAAGTACTGTATTTAAAAATGTGGATACAGGAGCATGCCTGGAGATACCAGCATCATGTGCCATTGCACAGCATTGACATGACTGAAAGGATTAATCCAAGGTCATGGGGAAAATAAGTGACAAAGCAAGAGTGCCAGACACAGATTTCCTAAATTCTCATCCTGTGTCTATCCTACTTATTCCTCTGTCCCTCCAAGGAGTTCAAGAGTTTAACCAGACAGGTTAATGTGGGGTTACACGCATGCAGATTTGCTCCATCGAAGGGATTCTTGACTTAAAAAGAAGGAGGTAACACTGAGAAGATCGTATCCCACAGTCACAGTGTTATATAGTCTAAAGGAAAAGAGCTTTTAGAGAAGCACGTTTGCCTTCTAGGTCACCCACAGTGCAGCAGCAGGGCGGAGAGGATGAAAAGAACAGGAGAAAAGACTGAAGTTAAAGAAGAGTAAATTGTGCTCTATTAAAACAGCATTACCAAAAGTATCATGAAGGGGTATTGACATCCTAGGCAACTCAGGTCAGTCAACCTAATTCTTATAGTTGATGAGGAGAACTTGATGAAATTTTGTACTGAAGGAGTCTGTTACGTGACTTAAGAGATGCAGTTATGTAGACTCTCATGGCTAAATACATAGAGATATATGTGTTCATGTATCTTTATACTTATATTGGGAGAACAAGAAAAGACATTTTTAGTTATCTGTTTCAAGCAATTCATCTATACCGGGTGCTAGCAAAATTAAGGGAGAAAGAGAAAAAGAATAGTAAAAGGAACTTGTCTCTGCTGCAACTCCCAAGCCTTAATTACAATACACAGATAAATAAGGAGGCAGGCAGACAGGTAGGCAGAAGGGCACAGATAAAAGGGCATGTATGTTCAAAGGAAACATAATTACCTGCTATTCCCTTGCTCTATGGGAAAAAAGTTCAGATTTTCAGTACTGACAGAAGCTAAAAATTGATCCATAGAAAAATGTTCACTTCACTAGAGGCTGCAAAAGAGCCTCAGCAACAGACGCACAGGAAAGTTGTTCTGAATTCCTTCAGGCAGGTTGGAAGGCAGGTCTGACTTGAATAACGCAAGAGGCCTTTGAGGCATACAGATGCCCTCCTTTCTGAAAAGTTTTTCTTGGAAAGCAAACCTCCTCCTCTCAGCTCATGCTTGGCAGAAAGGATTGCAGTCCAGGCTTGCTGTGCAAATTATTTCATTCCAGTATCAGTGGAGACAGCTCAACAAAAGTTAATAGCCTCTTTCCTTCTTACAGCTTTTTATATCAAACACAAGTAATCATCCAATATGTCCCTTCCCTCTTTCAGTTAATCTTAGTGTCTTTCCTGTCCATTCTAGCTAAATTCTCTTCTCCTCTGCCTTCAGACAAACTCAGCCTGGGAAAATGAAACACTTATTCCTTTCCAAGCTCTGTCCCATTGTAACACAAAGGTTTCAGACACATCTGGAGGTGAATGGATTACAGACTTTCATCTCTACAGTGTAACATGTGGTATTAATCCCCCTCTCCCCCAGATCTCTCTATGGGGCAAGGAATAGTTCTTCCTTCATGTTTTAACAACAACCAGCAAGATGAAATCAAGAGAGAGCCTTTGGTTATATGCATACTTAGCATTCATACTAATATGATTTTGAAAACTCCGTTGGCTGGACTGCAGGATCTCAGATCTTCCAGTTGGAGGGAGCATGCAGCCGGCAGGGCTCTGCTGGCCCTGCATGTGCTCCTGCTGCTCCTCCTCTGCTCGAGCTCAGCATCAAACTTCTCCTACTAGTTTTCTATGAACAAGGACAACTTCTATAAGGCAGTATTAAAGGTTCTTCTCTATCATCATCTTCAGTCATGTCCATATTTTCTTTAGAGCAATAATTAAAACAACATATTCACCAGCTGGGTTATTTTTTTCCCTAGATTTAATCAGTTCAGGCTCTGATTTACATATTAAAAGCACTAATTAGCCCCTCAGAGTGTCTGAGCACGGATAGTGCAATAACTGGTCATGTAGTCACTAGAGAACACTCCCTAGTGCTTTTGGTAAGATCTCATGTATACAGCCTCAGTCTCTGGATGGCAGGAATGGCCATGTGTAGAGGGTTGTCTGCTTTGTTTCATAGCATTGAGGGACTGTAGAGCTGTATTGCTCCATTCTTGCATTTTTTCTATTCTTTGATGTGTTGTGTTTGATGTGTCTGCTTGTCTGTCAGATTTTCCACCTCCCACATTCCCCATTGCGTCACGTGCAAGAGCCTGCAAGAGGATGGACTGCCTTTGGCCAATGCTGGTGCTGCAAATTTCAGTCCAATCAAAATCACAATGGCCTTTTCTTTGAGCTTTGATGGAGAATTCAAGTAAACAAGAACTGTGCACTCAAAAATTAAAAAAATTCAATAACCCTCTGAGCTGTTCTTCTGGCTAAGGATATTGGAAGAAATTGTTTCATTTTCTTTGCATGTTTCAAAGTCACCTACAAAATGGCTCATTGGTCAGGAAGCAATGTTGTGTAGCCCTAGGTGAGAAGCCTGAATCTGAATCCCGATTGAGATTGCTTCCAAAGTTGCCAGAAGCTGCGAAGCCTCCAGGGTGGGAAGAAAGGCTCTCTGAACCCAACTAACAGGGTTTTGATACTCAGCTTCTTCCTGAAAATGTGTAAAAGCAAGACAAACACCCCTTCCCCATCAATCACTGTGAATACTCCCTAATTCTAGAAGATGGAGAAGGTCCCATTACTCTAGAAAATGTACAGGGCTTTTTACCTCACATGCAATGCTGTCATATGACCATGATGCTTTTTCCATGGACAACAGGAGCTGGTGTCACCACATGGCATTAAGCTGCATTGCTTCATGCCACCAGGCTCTGTTCACTAGCTGGCTATGGAAAACTAGCCTTAACGTTGTGATTGGCCCCTGAAATGGTTAAGTCTATGACAGTGACTCCTGGACACTAGAGTAATGCAAGTACTCAGCACAGCAGTATTACAAGCCTGGGAAAAGTAGCATTTAGGTAGATAAAAACAAGCCTGGGTAGAAGAGAGAAGGAAAAAGTAGTATTTCTTGAAGTTGCTGTCCCAAGTGAAACAGCACTGTGGTTTGAAGAACGATTTTTGGTGCAGTTGTTTTTCTTTGCCTAAAGGACCCCTAAAGCCCATGAGGAGTTGCAATACCATAGAGGAAAGAGGCAGATGGTATCTACATAAGTACCAGAGGGTTTGACCAATAACAAAGGGGAAATTGTCTTGGTTGTGCCACCATCGTTGCTAGCTATATTCTTCATAACAACACTATACTTTTCCAAGAGTCCCATTTCAGAATAGGTGTCTTAAAAAGCTTGAATTCCAGTGTTACCAGGAGCCAAAGCTGCAAGAGAGCCCAAGAGATTGTAAAGCTATAGCTTCTAACTGTTGATTTCTCTTCAAGTTAAAGAAACTGTATAGTAGGATGTAGGACTGGTGACACAGCTGTGTAAACCACCCTCTGCTTCCAACAGAGGCCAATACCTCTGACATATTTAAAGACTTTGTGCAAAGGAAATAAGTCAACAAAATATATTTGATTTAAGCTATAGACTCCCTCAGGATATCAGAACAGACCCTCTGTCTGCTGAGGGAGCTGTTTGACTAATGCCAGCTCTTGTGAGATGCTCTCCAACCTTTAAATGTGTCAGGAATGCTCAGAAGACGTACTATTCTGATTAGTAGCTTTGAAATCACAACTGAAGCTTGACATAAACGCCATCATCCACAACATGTGTCTCTGATTTCAACTGAAAGTCTCAGTCACAGCTGGCCACATGCCACAAAGAGGAAGGGAATGATTTCCTAGGAACTCCTTCTTCAAGACATTGCACATCTTGTCTTGAATAGATGACAGCTGATGAAGGTTTTCCAAGAAAAACCTGCAGGTTTTCTGTCAAATCTTTGTAGAACAGTATCACAGAGACCTCCAGAGCAGAGAAGACCTTCAGTCCTCAAATAAAGAGCATGATTTCTTATACAAAATTTCCTTTTAGAGAGTGTGTTTCACAAGTTGTTTGTCAATGCTTGTGATAATCCAGGCACATAATTTACCCCAAGCTTCCCAATAACTGAAGCCATATGTTTTGCTTTGATACAGATTCTATCAAAATAAAAGATTTGGCAGGAAACATAATTGTAGCCAGTATTTACTGTTAACTAGAGAACAGCAAAAAGTTAGAGGTTTTAGTATGTGTATTCAGTTTGGAATGATCTGCTAGAGAAATAGGTATTGGTGGGCTCCATATAGATCATGTTAATTATTCCTGGCACAAAACCTCCAGGAAATAAAACACCTTTGTGCTTCCCTGACGCACATGCCTTAGAAGCACATGCTCTCATGCTTCTTCCTTCCCCTCTTCCTGTTGTGCCTTTATCGCCTTTGGCTCTCAAATAAGATATCTCCTTCATTCCTATCCCACTCAGATAACTTCTCCACTTCTTTCCTGTTCTGTAACCCTTTCTGCTGTCACTACCAATGTCTTCTGTTCTTCCCTCAGGTTTAAAGATAGAATATATAGATTTCCTCTTGTTCCTGTGTTTCAAGTCTCTGCAATCTCAGTGCCGTTTGCAGTATCCAATCACCTTAGTAAGACTCAGTGGTTTATGCCCAGCTTTTTTTTGCAGTCATCATAAAAGCTGAATTTTAGAAGACGATACACTAACAGCTCAACAGAAAATCATGTTCTGTTCCTCAATGCCAATGTATCACGGCAAGCTCTCTTTGCGTGCTGGGGCACCAAGTCGTCATTCTCAGAGTACTATTACCTGTAAGCACATTAGGACTGTGCAACTTTGAGAGGGGTAGGGGATGGAGGTTCACTAAAAGCTTCTGTGGTGCCCAGTACAGAAGTAACAATCATCAAGCTTCATTTCGTAGCCATCCCTTCACTCTCCCTATAATGGCAAAGCAAAACTCAGTTGCCACCAGTAAAGCCACACAAAGTCTTGCCTTAAAGCCACAAAATAATGCAAATTTTCAGCTGACTCATGAACTGCATCAATCACACTCACTGCAAAGTATCTACATCAGCCACTACTGTCTTGGTGGACCTGGCCTGACTGTGAAGTTTGTGATCAGATAAGATCAGCTGAGCAGCCTGTGATGTCATCTGTGCTGGGAATATTCATCCCAACAAATCATCCCTATGGTATCACACCCTGCTCTAGATCTCTAGAAATATTTCTCCCTGGAATTTTCTCTTTGCTATATGGATGCAAGTCCATGTGCATCCACAGTTGGGGTAACTAAGACCTTAACTCCCATCACCTGTTTGCATCCTCATCCTGAGGAATGCAAGGCTTTCCTTCAACTGCCTCCTACACTGTTGCACACAACATAGGTGTAATTATCTTAAAATACAGCTCAGGCTTAACCATTACCACTGCTAATTGGTGGTTAAGACAAAGCCTTGTTCTGTTGACCAAGACATCCTTTTCTCCATGCTGTGCAGGCTCATTTCTGCAGTCTGGATTGTATTCATCAGTGAGCTAGCAGAGCAGCTCATACCAAGCAAGCCAAAGTCCACAGTGCCACGTTTTGGTAACAGAAAGACATTGCTGAAAATAATTGGGCCTGCCAGTACGGAATTGGTTTCCAAAGCCAGTCCATTAGTTCCAAGGCTCACTGAGTGCTTGGTTGCTCTGTAAACCAGCCACATGCCTAGCTATTGTGCCCAATTAATCTGGAATGAGTTTGATTTAACAATGTATATTTGCAACAAGCTGCTTCTGGTAAAAAAAAAAAAAAAAAAAAAAAGTTATTTTTTTATCCCAGTTACTCCTTTTTCCCTTTTTTCCCCTTTCTTTCATCAGCTGTGTGACTGCCAGTGCCCATAGGTATTCCTTAGGGATGTGGCAGGAGACAACAGAACAATTGGCTTCTTGACAAGGGAGAGGTGGCCTGCCAACTGCTACCCATTGACTGGAGTGTGTTCTTGGCTCTGGGAGGCAACCCCTGCTGCAATATGCTCTCCCTGGAGAAATCCATCCTCAGGAGTCATGACTACTGGTGAAATGTTCCCAGATCTCACTGCATTTCTGAAGCATGGAAGTTGAATGTCAGGGGAACCAGTTAAAAATATGCATTTAAATTGTGGAAAATAATAATGATGTGCTTCCTCTCAACACTATTTCTATCATTTTTTGAGTTGTTTTTCTCTGCGTTGAACCCTCATCACCAGTAGCCACACAGACAAGGCAGATCCAAGCTTCAGATAAATGCTGTCTTCTGTCTGGGTTTAAGACATACTGTCTTTGGAGGAGTAAAGATTCTTCATTCAAACAAGTTTGCAGACGTGCAGAAATGTAACCATTTTACTGTTGCTTTGCTGGACACTTCCTTCCCATAAGTTCAGCCTTTAAAACCTATAAACCAATTCTGTTAACATTACAAATTAACACAAACTCATGATGCGCAACAAGACACATAATCTCTAACTTGAAAAGCAGAATTTATATTGTTAGAGCTGTCTGATTTAGTCTAGTGACCACAGTCACTAGACTGTGTGTAAGACAGCCTGATGTAACTCCAAGCTCACTTCACCAAAAGCAGAGAAATCAGGCTAGTTACCAACTTAATTCTTTCTCTAAGAGCAGCTTATGGTTACAATGATCCCTAATAGCCTCCAACATTGGAAGAAACAGAATTTACCTACACAAATGGGGTTGGAGAACACCTGAACACAAATACTGGGAAGCATTTCTGCATCCCAAGTATGCTATGTTTCAGCAGCAGGGATGCTCAGGTTTCACTGATGGCCTCCATGACCTTGAGAATAAAATAGAAGAAACTAGATTTAGTTCCTCACTCATAGGGACCCTATATTCAGTCTCTATTTTTCCCCAGCCTACTTCACTTTGCACTGTTAGATACAAGTATTGGTCAGAAAATGCAAAAATATCACATTAGTGAGAGCCTAAAAGAATTAAATGACTTAATGTGTTACGCCTCATGGGATATCAGCAACTTTTAATCAGCATGTGAAATATGTCTTGGCACTAGCTGACTAGTATGGGAGGACGGAAGCTGGATTTTAATACAACTGTTCAAGTTCAGCCAGCCCAGCTTCAACTTCTGAGCAGTGTTATCAACCCTTTCCCATTCAGTGCTCAAATAATTTCACTAGATTGTCTACTTCCAAATCCTACTTTGCCTACACTGAACAGCCCCCCATTTTCCTTCCTGCAGACAAAGTCTGGACCAGGGACTTTGCTTCCATCTTTTGGCTTATACGATACTCAAAGGATACAGAGCACATACAACCTCCAGGCACCAAAAGTCCCCATCTCTCTGCAACATGGGACTGGTGCAGGATGGGTCTGGCTTTTGCATGATTTCCAGACCGAATTTTCCTTGTGAGGGAGGGGGATGACAGTGCTGGCACAGAGTTATCCTCTTGGAGCATTTTACCCTTTCGCAAAGCCCTCCCCAAGCTGTGCGCAATCCAGCCCTCCAGGACAGCTCACATTTCTGACCAGATTGTGCACAAGGTTCCAGCAGCCGCCTGCAAAGTCACTCCAGCAATTAAGCGTTGGTAGGGTTGGGTTTTTTACTATTTTTTTAATCCGAAGGATATGGCCCACTGTGCGGGGTATTGCAGCCACCCTCCCTGTCAGGCCGTTTCACAGTAGTATTGTGGCGCCATGGAGAGGAGCTAATTGGATTTGTTGTCACCTCCCGAAGCTGCCAGGAGCTCACGTCTGCTCTGGTTACAGATGAAGACATCACAGTGACAGGCTTAGAGATGGCTCAGCTGGCATCCTAGGGCCACTAATAGAGCCATGTTGATTTAATGTCCGAGTGGAGAGGTGCAGACAAGCTGTTCAAGTTTTCTATTCCAAACAAAGCAGAGATCTGTTATCAGTTGTCTGTGGATCAGTAAATAAACTTCCATGTGGCTCTCACAGCACCTAACCATCTCTACAGAAGAATGACAAAGTATTTTAACATTGAGATGGTACTTTTAAATGAGAGCACTGTCTCTATGGTTTATATTGCCCTCAGGGAAATCAGCTAATTCCTTCATACATAAATTTTACTTAACTATGTAATTATGGATGAATCCTATTAGTCTTTAAATTGCTCACTAGTTAAAAGGTGTGTGTGTGTGTTTTCTGCGTTTCTTTTTTGTGGAATGTACAGATCATCTGCACTTACGAAGATTAAAAGCCTATTTGGGGATTTTTTGTTTGTTTGTTTGTTTTTTCTGCTTCTCTTTTAAGTGAAAGCATAGAATTTATTTGAAGGCTAGAGCATGGGGGTTTTGCCTTTTCTGTATAGTACTATCTACTCAGAGCACGAAACTGGGCTCAGGCAGCGCTTCCTTTATCCTTAGTGCTCTCAAAATCTCTGTCAGCACTCACCCTGACCCCTGGCTGTGCTCACGTGATATCACTCACCTCTCCCTTGTGCTCCATGTTAAATGATCACTCATACCAGCGTGATGAGAGTGTGAGAGACAGCTCAGACAGGACAGTGTCCTTTCATACCCAATTTCACAGCTCCGAGTCACATTTTCAAGGTCTTGGCACCCAATGCCACATTAGACTTTCTTTCAGCAGCATTCAGGTCCCACTTACACACTTCAGGCTTAGGTTTCTGAGAGCAGTGGGAGTCCTGCTCTTCACACAGCCATGTTTGCAGCCAGAGTTTTAAAGGAGCTCAGCACCTCCCATCTTAGTATCAAAATGAGACCTTTCCCTTGATGCCTCAGGGCAAGTAGAGCACTTTGAATAATCCAATCATGCCTAAATCTACAGGCATTTATGAAACAGGTCTGTGGCTGTTAATATCTCTGGTACTTCCACTGCCTCTTTTCTTTAGGAAACCCCAAATTCAGTCACATATCAACCTCTGAAAGGCAAGAGCACAGTCTGGACAGCTTCCACAATGCCATCAAGGGAGTACACTGGGGATCTGCCAGCTGCCACCACCATCATCTCCGGCCAAGAAAAGCAGTGACTCACCAGTTTGTCTGACACCTTTGGATAAGCGAGTAATTCAGGCCGGCAGGGACCTCAGGAGGGCTCTTGCCCGATCCTGTGCTCAAAGCAAAGTCAGCCTTGAGCTCAGCCCAGGTTGTTCAGACCCAGTTTGGGTCTTGAAAACTTCCAAGGTAGCGCTGTGTTTGTCCATCACCAGCACTGAGGAGAGCCGGGTGGGAGAGCAGCCTGATCCCTGAAGAGCTCAGGTAGTCCCAGGGATATGGCCTGGGTTGCACTAGCTGCAGGATGGAGCTGCCCCTCCTTGCCCCCCAGGTTAGGGGTTGTTCCCTTTTCTGTCATCCTGCATGCTTGGTGACCTGGGAAGCCCTAGGTAGAAAAAGCAAAGGGAGGGAAGTTGGCACCTATGGAGGAAAGATGCTTCTGATACCAAAATGGCCTTTCTTCAGTCTGTCACTTACTGACACAGGTACCCAATACATCATGGCACCTGAACAGGCTGAGAGCATTATTTAGGAATCTGGACAAAGGGCAACAGTATCCTCTCTGCTCTATCAATACTCAATGCAAGCCAGAAGCAAAGCTGAAGACTGCCATTACATAACTAACCTGCAGCAAACCTGTGAACAGAAACAAATCAGGAGAGAAACAAGGACCCCTTCATTAATACCTAACTATAGCATTTCTCGTCCATAGACTGCAGGATTTTGTAAATTACACTGTTGTTATCACTGTTTTCCCGGCAGAATAGAAATGTGCTGTGACTTGCTGGGACAAGTCCTTCATCAGCCCAGCAGCAAAGTCTGCGGTCCATGTATTGGAGCACCAGCCTCGTGCCCAAACCACTGAAACCCACTTCCTCCTCCTCAAAGGGTTGTTTCCTGGCTGTCCTCACCTGAGGTGTAGTCAAGGCCTGTGCGCCCCACACAGCACCTCAAAAAAGCCTCAAACAAGCAAACTAAACCAGAAAAATCAGACAGACTGAACATGCCTTCTAAGGGCTCTGCTGGGCCTCTGCTGGACCTGGGGCAGCTGACCTTAAAGGGAAGCACAACCGACAGTCCTTCATCACTTTCAACAGCAGTTGTGCCCAGCCATGTGTGGCCATCCAGAGGGGCATCAAGATGTGTCTCAAACAGCAAAGCTCCATGTTGACCTTGACTGGCCCCACTGCCCAGTGGCATGGATGGGGGTGTAGCACCTGCAATGCTCCACACCCCCAAGGAGGACATCCCAGTCCCTGCCCAGGAGCGGAGAATGCAAGCCCACAGGCAAGGGTGGGAGTAAGAGTGTCCACATAACCCTCAGTGAGGACGAAAATGAAGCTGTTCAATTTGGAGCTGCTCGGATCACGCTCCACAGAGTCCAGGTGAATTACAGAGCAGTGGAGGGGATGGACTCTGAGAAGTAAACACTGGGAAGCTAAATGGTCACCAGAGGACAGCAAGCACCTCCTGGCAGTGAGGATTTGCCTCTTTGTGGAGACAGCTGGGCAATTTCATCTCTGATAGACATGTGGAGATAATGGAGGGAGAGGCCCACTTGGAAGGCCATCTACAGCTAACCTTACAACATAGTTGTTCCCAGCATTTTGTCCTCTGGGGTGTGGATCGAGCCTCCACATAGCACAGGGAAATCAAAGAAAAGCCTTTGACAAACTGCCTGTGAGCCCAAAACAGACACCATTGTGACAATGGTCCAAGGACACAAGCCACAGTGGATTTTGGTGGCTTCCAAATCAGCTATTGTCCCTTTCTCAGGAATGCAGAGTGGGATATTCTTAGGTAATGCACAACAGGAAACTAAACAGCTGAGTGATGAGGACAGGACAAGACTGGACTGAATCCTTCTCATCCACTGGTGAGCCAATGAAAAGTCACCCTCTTCTCCAAGCTGACCTCTCACACCTCCAAGCTGCCTTTTTCTAGTGGCGTTACAGGCATTTTTTTTCTTGCCAGGCAGTAGATTTTCTTCCATAACACATCTTCATTTTTCTGGCACAGCAGGAACTGTACTTGGAGCAATGGTCCAAAGAAGTGACACCACTTCTCAACCCTTTTTTCCTACAGGTTTTTCTAAAGGTAATCCTGTTACCACTGTCAGTAATCTCCACTGACAGTTACAGTCTGGAGAACTTGGACAGATTTTCCCTCTCTTCTCTCTAGGCTCCAGTTCTAGCTCCTTTTGATAATCTTCCTCAAAGCTGTTAGGACACATGATTCCAGCTTCATCTACATTCCCTCATATTAAATGAGCTAATTGGTGTGTTGTGGAGTCACTGAGTAGATTAAACAAAGCCACCCAGCTGGAGATAGTGTGCAGTACTCCAGATTTCTCAGGCCAACCATTTCTGAAAAATAATTCGAAAGGATTTGGACTGAGATCTGGATTAACTGAATTAAGATAATTCTGCCTCCCAAGAGCTGGCTGGGATGTTTCCTTTTCTCATCAAGTATAGGAAAAGGGAGTGTTAGAAAATGTAAGAAAACTGACTTTAGATATGTTACACACAGGGTAAGGCAACAGATAGAGAATAGCTTCTACCTGCTCCTCTCTAGACCATCTTTGGACTTAGCTAAGAGAACAGTTAACAGCATTAACCTCGGCTAAGTGGGTAGTACACTCAACAATGCTCAGTAGGTAGCAGACTTCAAATTCCCACATTTCTAACAGCCAGGAGCAGTGCGAAGAAAAGCACAAACAATCTCAAGAGGTGCAGGTCTCCTGTTACACTAGTGTACTCGCTGCAACCACCTTTTCCAGGGCTGCAGTATACAACCAACATCCCAGGTTTGTTAGCTGTAGCTTTTTTGGAGGGCTGACCCCATACTTCCAGTGTCACCTTACTAATTCATCTGGCTGTGTTCAACCAGTCTCTGCCTTGGCCAAATGACCAGCACAGTTCCTCACTACAGCGCACACTTTGTTTTGCTTTCACTTGTTTCCACAAAGCCCCACATACATTAGCAGGGAGGAGTTACTATCTAGACAGTAGCTGTTTGTATGTGTGTTTTGGCACAGACTGTCCTGGCTGTGCCTGGAATTTGGTTTAAAGTCAGGTAACCAGAAGCCCCCTTCATCAGTGAGAAGGGAGAAGGCAGAACATGAGGAACAGTATCTGAACAAAAATAATCGTCTAGTCTCATTCCTTGAGCTACAGGATAGCACTTACTAAGGAAGTTGAACTCAGCTCATTTTCAGCTCCCAACCTTTCATTCTATTAATAAATTAGTGAAACAAAAGACCATGTGGCCTTTTTTTTCAGCTGCACTGACTATTTCATGCTTTTCTAGAGGAATTTGTTTTAAAGTAATTCAATTGGATTTTATTTCCAGTGGTGGAGCTCTGCTACATAATGCTGCACTCCTGGCTCTCTCTCTTATTTGGAGCTTTATTTCTCAGGGCTGCCAGCCTAGATTCCTCTTTCTTACTGCCACAAATGACAGGCATCCTTCACCAAGACTAGAATAAATCTAAAAATAAGCCACTTCTTTTTCACACAGGTAATTCAAACAAGTGGGTTAAGATTTAATGAGAGCAATAGACAAGTATATTTTATGTATTTACTCCTGCAAGTTTACTCTAGAGCCAGAAGCAATAAAGAAGCTGCTTCTCATCAATAAAAGAGTTCACTTTCACTTCCCCAAAATGCTTTTTTCTCAGGTTTAGCAATTAATCCTATATTCACTTGCATAAGGTCTCAGTTGATCCTGTAGCCACTGGCTCATCACTAGCAAGCTGCCTCTCCAGACTAGTCATACCTATCTGCAAATAGACATAAATGTAGCAACCAAAAGCCTGCTCTAACGGTCAGCGTTCACAGTGTGCAAGAAGCAGGCTAGGGCAGCTGATCCGAATACATCACTAAGCATAAGTCTTGAAACCTGAAGTCTTGAATGACAACAACTAGTAATATAAGAATCACAGAAAAGAAATAGAAGGGTCTAAAAGCAGTGGCAGAGTGCAGCATTGCATTACCTGCCCCATTACATTGTCCAAGTGTATATTGGTAGGTTTTTTCACAAGAACAGATGACATAAAAATTGCACCTTTAGTCAAGGATCCCAAACCATGTTCAGTAAACTGATGTTTAATTTTAAATGAGTACGATTCACCCATCACTGAAATGAGGTTGTTAATGCCATTGAAAATCTGCAACTTTCAAACAAAGCAAATGAATATGATATATATTCATTTCACAGAAGACAAGGAATGTCTTTGCCTGGAGAAGAGAAGGCTGCGTGGAGACCTCATAGCAGCCTTCCAGTATCTGAAGAGGGCCTATAAGGATGCTGAGGAGGGACTCTTCACTAGGGACTGTAGTGATAGAACAAGAGGTAATGGGTTAAAACTTAAACAGGGGAAGTTTAGATTGGATATAAGGAGGAAATTCTTTACTGTAAGGGTGGTGAGGCACTGGAATGGGTTGCCCACGGAAGTTGTGAATGCCCCATGCCTGGCGGTGCTCAAGGCCAGGTTGTACAGAGCCTTGGGTGACATGGTTTAGTGTGAGGTGTCCCTGCTCATGGCAGGGGGGTTGGAACTTGAGGATCTCAAGGTCCTTTCCAACCCTAACTATTCTATGATTCTATGAATTCAAAAGCAAAATAATTTCATAAGCAGGTAAACATAAAATACTTTACAAACCACTTCTGCCTCGGAAGCACTAACTCTTCCCATTCTGCCAACATAAGGAACCTGGTTAAGTTCCAATTGCCTTAACAGGTCACAGCCAAGGCAGCACGATGTGTTAAAATTCAAAGCGCATGCTGGTGAAGCATCTGCTGGTGAAACCAAGGGCTCCATCTTTGAATTGCAGAGCCACAGTACGCCATCAAATGTCACAGGAATTTTAAGGCGCCAACAATTCTCAGAAGTGTTATCAACAGGGAGATCAAGATAAAGAGATAATATTTACCTGCCAACAAACGGCTCCCAAAACAGCAGTTGCAACAAGGCTGAAAAATACTAGCTGCTGCGAAATCAAACAGAAGTGACGCATTCCTTTAGATGCCATAACTCTGTCAAGGCTGTTGTTTTCTGCACGGTGGGTATAGTACACCTTGTGGCAGTCATTTAGTTTTGTGTGAAATCCCCAAAGAGTTATAAAAAAGATCACATGACAAATCATCCAGAAAATTCCAAAAATAGAAAAACCAGGTATCACAAAATACCAGAGATCCAAATCACGCAGTTTAAAGGCTGCAAGAACGAAAAAGGTGAGTTCGATGACTCCAACTAGGATGACAGAAAGCCTTCTACAGATTTTACCACGGTACAAGTAGGGCTTCCACCGTTCAGTAACTGAAAGTCCACTGAAGTAAACGTCAAGAAGGGGATCTGAAATCAGGCAGCTAAAGAAACATGACAAGGCAAAAGGGTTTGTGGGGATTCGCAGTGATGGAAAAAAGAGTAAGGATGCAATGGCTCCAAAAATTGCCAAATTTGGAATTGCCAAGAAAGACTTCATACGTAAGTCAATAATCAACATGGCCAAAGCTACAACCAACAGAATAATGCTTCCAGATTCCTCTACCAGCATAGTTGTGCTGGCAATTGCAAACCCAACCAGCTCCAAAAATTCAACTGGTGTCAGCAGAGTTGGTCGATGATGGATACAACCACAAATCCTCTCAACCAAAGCATATAATATCCTTAAAACTATGGCAGAGAGGAGCAAGTATTTTGTAGCTTCTTCTTTCACATCTCTTCTGAATGCAGAATTATTAAGGAAACAGAGAAGGCCAAGCAAAAAACCAAACCAGAGATTAGAAAGACTCAGACTTGCTGTTTCCATTGAAAAATAGTAATACAGTATGCTGGCAATTCCAAGAACAAAGAGCCCCAGGATAAATATTACCAAAATCAGTGCATCTGACGTTTTTTCCCATCTGACATAAAGGCCCATGCAAATGGCAACCAGGAGGTTGATTCTGGCGAGATAGCCAAGGTATCTGACTGATGAGTGCATGTTTACTTCTTTGTTTGCTTCTTCTAGCCTTGTCATTGCTGCATAGAGACAATGACTAACACAGTAACGCAGTGATCTACACATGTAAACTGCAGTTAGGGGGTTTTACCCTCTTGACTGAAAGTAAATACTTGGGTTTCATCCAACAAGAACAGTGCAATCGCTGCCTTCTGTAGTATCATTTCAGTAACAGTAGTCCAGAATCACTGAAGTCCTGGAAGAAGAATGAAAAACATTTTAGTGGCAAAATAGTTCCTTTTAATTATATACAGCTTAAATATGACACATCCTTTGTCACTAAAGAGTTTATCTAAATTAAAAAACATATAACAAAGAGAAACAAAGTGTATTGTTACAGGTCACTCATATTGGGTCATTATTAAAATCAGTATTTGAGCAATCATTCTATGACTTTCACTTCTCCAAGCCACATTCCTTTTTTTCCCCCCCCAACCCCCCCCAAATTTATTTAAAAAATAAGCACCTCCTACTCAGATCCACTTAAAACCAACATGCTTTTCTTTCTAATATAGTAAAGGAACAGATATTAGTATTTTTAGGGGAATTTTGTAAGAAATGTGGCTAGGCAGGTTTCACTGACACCCACTGTAAAACCAACCTAAGTGGTGTAGAGACAAACCAGACCTAAGAAACACTTTTGTTTAAATTACTGAAGTTTGGTAACATCAAACTTCACATTAAAAATCTGTTTAATTGAAATACAATACATACCATATACTTAAAAGCAAACAGTTATTATACGACGCCATTTCAAATTAAAGTTCCCTGGATTTTAACTGTTTTCTTATTACTCATTATTATTGTTTTATACATACGAACTTAATTCTGTGTCATGTCCATGGCTTAAACCACAATATTCTGAGTAGCTGGCATGCTCAAGATTTCACAATATTTTCCCCCTCACTTGGTATACTCACTGTTCCTTTCAACCTTTCATTTGTTTCTACTTTATGTAGATAACACAGTCCAAAGCTGTTAATCACATTCCATAATATATCAGGTATCATAGCACTGTCTGCAATCTCACATGTTTTTGTACTACAATCAATATTTGCTTTACAGTCAACTTGAGCAATTTATTCCAACTCCTACACAAGGCCTCTCCCTGCCTGCAGCTATCTCTCGTTCAAATCATGAATACAGAGGAACAATTTCCCACCTCCTGCCAACCCACAGCACTGTCACAGGACCACTGCTACACTGAAGCAGATCCACCATGCCATCCTGTTATCTCAGTTCCTGAGCCTCTCTGGAACCCCTCCAAGTCAAGGAGCTAACAGCATAAACATTCGTTTAGACAACAGCCTCACAGAGGTCAGCAACCTCGCTCATATGCAAAGGGCGGAAGCTCCTGCCTAATGCCTGCTTTACAATTATGCTTTGGTAGCTAAATCATTTTCTGGTGGGATCCTTACACTAGCAAACTCCCTGCAGGCAAGCAGCCACTCGGACGGAAAACCACTGTGACCGCCTCAGCTCATGCCAAGGGGAGTCTTGCTGCCATCATACCACGAGAAACACGAGAGGGAAGCTCCTCTGCTGCTGCCCAACGTGCCCTGGAGGGAAGGCACCACGTCTGCTTGAACACAAGGTATATGCAAAACAACAGCCCGGACCCTGCATACAACCTCCGCCTCCTGGAGACACCTTCTAGCCAATTAGCAAACCATGCTATTCACCATTCTTGTCCTTCTAACTGAAACACACGGTCAACTTCTTGGTGAAAAGAGGACGAGGAGCGTTTTCATTATTATGTATCCCATCACACAGCTATTACCAAATAAACGTAACAGCAATTCAGACAAATGGGAAGTTTCAATATCTGATTTCTTCTTTAAAACACAGCTATCTGTTAAGACTGACAGTTTAGACTAAGACTGTTCAAAGTTGGGGGGAGGAGGGTGTTGTGTTTGCTTGGTTTTCAAACTAATGGCCTTTCAGTTTTTAGGTTGCAACATCCGAGTTGCACACCTCAGCTAATCACTTTCAGATCCAAACGGGAATCTGTATGCCCATTTTTAAATACGTGTCAGCTATTGCAAACACAATTTTAAGCAAAACCGAGAGCCTAAGTAGAGATTTAGAAACTTAACTACCTCACGGCATTTCTATACATAAAGAACTGCCATTCCCAAAGTAGTTTTTACCCTAATTTATCTAAGAACGTATTAAAAAGAACCAAAACTCAAAGATGGTTTGGTAGTTTAAGTGCCACTGATTTCAAGTCCAGGTGAGGTCTACCCAAAATATTGGATTCACTTTTCTCCAGCTTTATTCTTCCAGTTTAACATGTACTTTTATAAAAAAAACCAAAACCTCTTGTTTAGCTAATTAATACCGCAGGCTTAAATCTCAGTGACCGACCTGGGTAGCTCCCAGATGCTGATGCCGGGCCCACGTTCCGGGTTACCGGTATCAGACACAGAGAGGCCACGGCCCAAGCACCAGCTGCTGGTCTAACCCGCCCCGGTAAGCTCCATGTCGGTGCCCGGCCCGCGGAGCTGGCCCTGCCAGCCACGGCTCTGCGAGACCAACGCCGCGCACCGCCCGGGACCCCGCTCTGTACAGCCGCCCGCTTTCCCCCGCGGTGTCTGCCAGGCCGCCCGGCTTCCCTCGCCACGCCGCGGCTACAGGGCCCTGCTCCACGCAGGGCAGACTCGGCCCCAGTCAGACGGTGCCGCTGACCCCGCCGTGGCCCGCAGCTGCGG
>JANHGB010042297.1:11758-74342 GCA_026283785.1 Coracopsis vasa
GGATATAAAAAAGAACAAGGAAAGTTGCATGCTGTGGAAGGGTGTTTTAATGTGTGGTTTCTAACATGGAGGAAATTTACATGTAAGTTTTGAGAAAAAGCTTCTGGCTGGTTCTAATTATCACCTACCAGCTGATTCCATCAATCCTAAGGCTGGTTTCGCTCCCAAGTGTCGGTTATTTTTACTGTTATTAATTCCTATTTGAGTGCTGACAATGTAATCAGCCCAATGAAGAAAACAGAACTAAAACTCCTACACTGCTGAGGTCATGGGCTACAGGACAGGAATCAGCAGATGATCTGAGTGGGCTTGAAGAAAGTGCTGATATTTTCAGAAGATATTTCCCTCTTCCCCTTTTTGGAAGGCACTTGGAGAGAGAAAACACATATAATGGGTGGGAGGTGATGCTCATGTGTCATGAGAAGAGAGGACTCAGGGGCACAGAGAAAGAAGCAAAAGGCATGAAGAGTCTCCAATTGAAGAAGATTGGAGAGATAGAATCAAAAGTGTCAGCCAGTGCAGAGCTGCCCAGGGTGAGGGCATTTCTAGTAAGGAGGAGAGCAACAGTTAATGTTTGGAAAACACGATCTTCAGACTGACTAATTCTCCAGTTATTGATGAAAATATTTAACATTGGATGCGGAAAAGGTCAGCAAATATGACGGTTACCCCCAGAGATGCAAGAATCAGTCAGGATAGAGCCAGACCTGCCCTCAGCTGTCATCCAAATCCTATATGGAATAGAATGAAAAACTTTTCAGGTTTGGAAAAGGAAAGAAAAACTGGGTGAGTTTGGAAGCAGAAGTACAGGAGTATCGTGAGGAAATCTGTTCTGTTGCTGGCTCAGTCAAATACAAGAAGTACTGGAAAGCTCATGAGAGAGTCTTTGTTTGTATGATTCTAGTCTGACTCCTACAAGAAAAAGGGGTCAAAAGTTTATCCAAAGTTTAGCCAGTACCTGAACTTTCCAACGCTGAGCTGAACTGAACCTCTAACCCAAATCACTCCTCCAAATGCGATACTATTTAGATCATTTTTTCAGTTAACCCGCTTCATGCTCAGCTATTAGACTGCCTTCATCCTGTCTGCACTTGCTTACTAACATACGTCTTTGGAGTTAATATTCCTACTGTGGGGATGCAGAAATTGAGGCCATGGTCACTGCGAAAGACATTAAACCTTGCCCTCCTCCTGCTTGCTTTCCTTGTACTGTTTCTACATGGTGCCTTGGCATGCACATTAAACCATTTTATATGTCCTTTACACTCAGGTACGTGACTCAGCAAGGGAGATATGAGCTGGACGGCTGCTATCACCCAGGCTGCTGCTTTCCCTGACAGACCATCGATCTCACTGCTACGTGGTGCTCTCCTGGATTGCCAGTGAGTCTTACACAGAGCTTTTGTCTTTAAACTGTCCAGCCTTGGTGATGGGGCAAGGGGGTCTCTGTGTGTGCTTCCACTCCAAGAAGAGTCCAGCATGAGAAAGCTATGGTGTCACTGCGGTATTAGTGCACAGTCATGGTGCCTAGTAAATAAGCCAGGGCCTAAATATGGGAGGAAGTGTGGGGTCCCAAGGGAAGACTGGGATGGGGACATTGCTACTTTTACCTCAGAGTGACTCCACTGGCACTCACAGGTCCTGCCTAGGTCTTTTAATCATTAGCTCTACACCACCAGTGTAAGGAGAACAATAAATTCCACCTCTTGCATGTCTCAGTGCAGATACAGTTTGAAATAGCAAAACTGTGTTGCAAACCAGCCAGGCGAGCCTCAAAAGAAAAATAAGTTCTTGTAAAGCAATCCTCATATAGCTTTGTCAGCTGTAGGGACTTTAGGCAGCAGTTTTATGTGCTGAGGTGATGCTTCTTTACGGAAGCTACATACTTCACAGCAAAAAACTGGTGGGGTTCCACATAGCCATGAGATTCAAATAAAATCCTCAAAATTATTTAAACTGTGAGGAAGTAAAACCCAAAAGGTGAACTCTGAGGCTGGATAAATTCAGGATCCCAAAGTCACCTCAGAATTTAATCCTTAGGCTTAATCTGTAGATTGACACTTGTTACACTGAAAGCAGGGAGGCTCTGAGATTTATTCCAACAGATATTGGAAAGGTGTCTATTTATGAAAGAAACTTCTCAGGTTCCCCCAGGCATTTGTATTTTCCCAGCTGACTTTTCTGTTTCAATAGCAAGAAGAGATGCAACCTGTAGAGAGAGATGCCACTTCTCTTCTGTCAAATACTGCACATTCCAGAGTGCTTGCTCATGCTACATCCTTCCCCATGGAGCTGCTGCCTAACTTTCCCAAAGTCGATATTAATATCACAGACCATTATAATACAGTTATTTTCATGGAAGCCTGGGAGGAAGTCACGTGGCATTAATTAGTCCCTGGTGCCCATAAGGTCTCCATTTAGTTTGTTGTTTTTACTTGCATAAGCAGCAATGAAGTGAAAAGCTGAGGAAGTAACAGTGATTGTCCTAAATGAGTATTTTTTTAGTACCTGTTATGTTAATGAATCGTTGTTCCACTTAATTGGATGAACGCATTTATTAGGCAGTAAGAGGATACATGCATGCACATTCTCCACCAGCCAAAGTGAGTTTTCATACCTTCTCTGTGCCTGCAAGGGCTGGACTGCCCTAGGTACTGGTGGCAGTGTATTCTGTCTAATACCCTTGAACCAGGCATCATCCCAGGAATAATGCCTGGAATTCTGTGTCAGGAAGGAGCACATTGTGGTGGCCATACAGTCATCTTCCTCTGTCTATGTGCTTTGCTGAGAAGCTCAGAACAGTAGCAACACACATACACACAGGATCACTAGAAGGGTCTTTCTTGACAACTACTTCTGCTCCTGTTACCTTTCAGTTCAAAGCAAATAGAGCTCTTCCACTGGCGCTGCCTGATATAAACTGTATGTGCCTGATTTCAAGACAGTTAGAGCCAAGAATGTAAAACTGGTCTGGTTATGTAGCTGTTATATACAGCGCAGGTGCAAGTGTGTACACGAGAAAGCAGGGCTCTCTGTGTCTGACTATGGGCAGCAGAAAAGAGAGCATGATACTGCAGGCAAAGGACAACTCTGAGAGCCCAAAGAGCTCTAGTCCCATTGGTTACATGTAACTTCTGCAAGAGTTAGTTAACTCCTCCCTTACTTCTGCTGTCTTATAATATGTGGTGCTGTTAGGATGTGTTTATAGCTATTTTGCTGCTGCATGCAGGTGGTTCAGGACATTTGGTCGTTCGAAATTGACCCAGGAGATGACACTCTTGTTTGGAAACATCATGTATGACCAAGCAGCCCTTTTTCACCCGGACCTGCCTATCCCACATTGCCCTTTTAGTCCTGTTCGCGCTTGCAGTGTGCATGGGTAAAACACTTCCAAAATCTTCGTTCGCAAAGCTAAGCCATCAATCAATCAATAGCTATTTTGCTAAAGATGGTTTAAAAAACCCGTTCCTGTCAAACATTTATTTCAATAGAAGTTATGTATGGTAACAGGTTTTTTGTCACAATGTGTGCTTTTTGTCAGATTTTTTTACCTTTCATCAAAGAGTTGAAAACTCTCAGAACCAAAACATTTTGGTTAAAACCAGCAACAGTTAAATTCAATTCAGAAATGCTGTTGTAGTACCTCACAGGAATAGTAATTTGGCTGCCCCATTCTTCTTCAGGATTTAGAATCCCCAGCTAAATACCACCTCCAGTATGCAACTCAGGGAGGACAGTCACCATGAACCATTCACACAAATGGATACCTGAGGCAACTAATCCCCACAAGGTGTCACAGCAGCATTTCCTAATTGAATGTTTCCTCTTTTCCCCTCCCTCCCCTCAGAAGTTTTCACCTTTGGAGGTATTTTGAATGAAAATCCAGGTTTTCAAGTATCTCTGAGAAGGAAAATATTTTTCCACCATTTTTAATGGAAGAAACATAATTTTTGGTATTTACATATTTTTGTGCCCATATTTCTTAGCCAACAATCAATGTGAAAGAAAACCTCTGGCAGAGAGAGTAAAAGACTGCATCCCTCTAAGCCACTGAATTTAGAAACTACCCTGATGGTTTTGAACAAAGACATTCTGAGGCATACAGTAGTGGATGTTTTAGCAATAGCACACAGCTTTTGCCATGCTCACTTCAGCTGCTTCTAAAGCTTTCCTGTTGCCAAAATCTTCAGCTTCTCTTTTCCCATCAGAAAAAGGCTCCAGTCTCACCCTTGACAATGCTTGTACACGACAGTCATGCCCAATCAATACAAAAAATCTTAATAGCGTTAGGAACTGTATAGTAGTGCTGATGGAAATGTTTTCAGTAAATTGACACTTCATTAAGAGTCAATATTCAATATTCATTAAGCATATTGAATAGTCCCCTGAAAAGTTACAGATTATCCATGGCCCAGTCTTCCTGCCTTCTCCCAGTGCCCTGCCTTTTAGAATATAGAATCGTTTAAAAAAGGAACTTAAACATCATCAAGTCTAACCATTAACCGAGCACTGCCGAGTCCACCACTAAACCATGTCCCTTTGCCACATCTACATGTCTTTTAAATACTTCCAGGGATGGTGATGCAGCCAATGCCCTGGGCAGCCTGTTCCAATGCTTGACCACCTTTCTGGGGAAGAAACTTTTCTTAACATCCAGTCTAAACCTTCCCTAGTACAACTTGAACCCATTTGCTCTTGACTTCTTTTGGGTGACCAAGGAACCTATTAGAAGTAAAAAGGCCTCACAAAAGGGAAGTCTGATTTTTTTTATCTGTAATCAGCCATTTCAGTTCAATTCCATTCCATAAAGAACTGAAAGGCTTTTTTGTTTTTATTCCAAAGCCAAATGAAAACAATTTTTGAACTTCAACAGTTGTTGCAAAGTGAAATTGTCATTTTGTGGACAGCACCACTGAGCATATGGTGTTACTGTCAAATAAATCTCGTTTAATATCAGAATGAATAATGTTGAACTGATTACGTTCTTTGGTGTATTTTTAACTCGCTTAAATCCTATCTCTTCTCATCTAAACAGACCTTTCAGAGAATCAAGGAGTTTTGCTGCAGAATTGAGTCCATTTTACTATGCAACATATTTTACGATGCAAGCTATCCATTTTATTATGGCCTTTGCTTTGTAAGGACCACCACAACAGGAAAAAGTCTGTTTGCTTCCTCTTCCTGGGAGCATTGGACATCTTGCAAGAAAGCCTGTTCATCAAACAAGTTATAGTTCAGTTTTGCTGTTCCAAGTAATATGGATAATCTGGAGAAGTATTCTTAATTTTTTCCTAAGGGAAAATATTCTCTCTAGGTCTCAAATATAGGGTAAAAAAAGAAGTATTTTAATATATTTGAACTCATGACATGTCTGTGAGGTACAGCAGTGTAACTACATCCGTTACACTTAAGGGGAGCTGAGGTTCCAGGGTGTGAAAAGCTCACATCCTTGAGTATTTTGATGCAAAGACCCTTGACATTAAGGGTCTTTGCACCCTTGCATTTCTTTATTTCTAAAAGAGGTATAGGATAATTGTTCTGCAGTTTGCTTGCATTCAGTTTTATTTTGAATCTTCTTTCTGAAGGAAGAGCTGCACACATACAGATCAGGCTGAACAAGTCATTTCATCCCACTCTGTCTCAATTTCCCTGTCTGTACAGTGAGAATGATGAAACTTCTACAGAAGTATTGAGTACCTATGGGCAGAAAGAGTGGTTCAGTCAAATTTCACCTGACACAGAACAGACTGAATGTTTTTTTCTCTGTGTCCATGTTCCTGTCAAAAGATACAGGACAGTTGGTACTCATAAACTAGTATCATACTTTGAGGTGCTACATCTTTGTCTGGTATTAACAGGCATAGCTCCATCCACAAAGCTGCACCAAGTAAGCAGCAGAAAACATACAGCTGTAGCAAGGAGCAAAGGCAGGCACAGCACTTCCCAGGGTTTTATGCTGACTTGAGTTTCTTTTGTCCAACACTTGACAAGGGGCCCAGGCTAAATAGGAGACCACAGGGCAAAGGACAAAAGAATGATACTAATTCACAAACAGCCTCATAAAACTACTCTTATTGGCTCTTTAAAAAGTTGTAACTGTCTGCCAAAAGAACTACACATGGATGAGGTCACCATGAGCAGTCAGCAAGCCCTGCTATGCGAGAGAAAGATCTGGTCATGTTTTGCTTAAATCAATAGAGAGGTAGGTACAACAGAGGGGATCATAGCCTGGCTAGCTGGCCACGGTCCACCTATTTTCTTGTCAGGCAGTCACCAGAAGTGGATAAATTTGTGCTTCAGTCTTAACTTAATGGTGTCCATAGGTTAAAAAAATACATGTGATCCAGAGAGTGTTTCTGTAAGATGCTGATTCCCAATCCAGCAAACCACTTCAGGACGTGAAAGTATCATTGTTTTCATTTGTCATTACCTGCTGTTTCATACAGAAAGGACCTACCTTGCACACAGGAAAAGAGCCTTTTGTACTACTGTGGGTCAGGGTGCTCTCTGTGTTTCCTTTTCTTCACATAAACTATCTCATTAAGTAAATAAAAAAGATTGCTGAAGAACACCACCTGCTTTTCTGGTTTCAGTGGGGGAAAAAAATCACTTTTATCCCCACAGCTTTTTAAATCTCATAAATACATCATTTGAATACCGGATTACTGCTCGGTTCCAGATCATATTTTATTCAAGTATATCTTAGGCTTTCATTTTTGTCTTTTGTCATAACTTCCTTGTCCCATATTTATCAAACAAAGCTTAACTAACAGCTCATTTTTGTTTGTTTGGTGCGGTGTGGGGTTTTGCCAACCACAAACATAATTTATTTATTTATTTGGTTTGGCAAACGGTAAGGCTTTTTTCTCACATAATTTTCCTTGCAGTTCTCTTTCACTCTTGCTAAACACATCACTCCATTGAGCAATGAAGCCTGCTACCTCTATATACCCACCTCCCCCACAAGGATCACTTCATTTATCACAAAGATGCAGCAGTGAAACAGTCATCATTTTATTTTGCTGCTTTCTTCACGGGACTAAGAAGGATAGTTTTATGAGGTTGTTTGTGAATTAGCATCTGTAATTTTCCCTTTGCCCTCTGATCTCTCTGTCTGAGACCCTTGGCAAGAACATAACAAAATGAGAGGAACTGAATACAAAACCATGGGAAATGCTGTGCCTGAGTTTGTTTGGCTCAACAGCTGGGAGAAAACAACTTAAGTGATGTTAAGCTTATTAATACCAGGTGAGAATTAAGGATTTCAACCAATGAGATAATTAGCATTTGTATGCTCTAAAGCAAATAGAGAAAACCAGGCTAACCTAGCTCTTCAGAAACACTGAAGTTTAACACAACAGTTTAACAGGGTTAATCCAAGCTTTGGATGCTCAAGTTTTAATGCAGTAAACAGTTGAGCAAGCGGATCCAAGAGGACCAGAACCAATGAAGTTAGGTCCAAGCAATCTTTGCCAGTGCAAATTTTCTGAAGGCTGCAAGAAATCAGCTTATTAGCCTTTTTCTCAGGAAGAACACTAGCATGTTGTCTGCAGGAGTTTCATCTCTTTTCAACGTCCTGCTTTACAGTCTGATTGAGATAACTGTCACATTCAAAACTATTTAAGGGAAAGGAAAAACAAATACGCATACACTCACGCACACAGACACTCACACATACACACACAGAGAACAGGATTGCATAAACTCCATTTGCATAGGAAGTACAACTAAAATTGAAGTGTTTACATGAAATAGCAAAGAAAAGCAGCCAAGGCTTTGGGAGGCTTTCAGCCATATTCTTGTCTTCTGTAAATCAGTGCGGAGGGCAATGGAGCAGTACCAATTTGCACCAATTTGAGGCATCTGGCCCTTATTCTTGACTAGTCCATTGCACATACAGTCTTTGCAAAATGAAAATGTCAGGTTTTTGAGACCAGGATCAAAGATGTGTTGGAAAGAACGTTTACTAGGGAATTGAAAACCCACAAGGGATACAGCATGAAGGCTAAATAATATTATTTTAAAGTAATGGCTACAACATTTTCAGGAAGCTTGCTTTCCCTGGATACATCCCATTTTAAGGCATCACTGTTCAGTCTCATAAAAAACACTGTTGCTGACAAAATAGCCTCCAGTTCTTGCTGTTTCAATTACTGCATTGATCAATCTGAAATGTCTGTTTGCTTGACATGACAGGGAGTGTAAATGATCTGAAATGTGATATGGCATTGCAAGATGATTTGAACCACTCTTTACATCTTTCTTCCTTTTTTCAGAAGGATGATGGTAAGCTGAAAAAGTAAATGAAACCTGATTTAGGGAAGCACCTACCACAGTTATGGCCTGTCTTGATTCAGTGTCGTAAGTAAAGTTACTATGTTCTGTTTCATTCAACAACAAAACAAAACAAAGTAAAGAAAAGGAACCACCAACTAAGTTCCTCTGACCACAGTTTATTAGGCCACCTTTGTTCCCAAGTGATTTGTCTATCTTTGCAAGCTGCTGATTTCTGTATGTATAGTGTTTCTGTCCTAGAGCAAACTATTGTCAGGCAGGAGCCTGAGACAGTGGTCCAAGTTACACTTATTTCTATATTTCATGTGCTTCCAGGAAACTGGAAGCTTCAGCTAGAGTCTTCATAAAGAAAGAGAGAATGAGGTCCAAGGTGAATTAAGATTCATGCCCTTTATGGCACAAAACCTAGCTCTTTAGAATAATATCATCTAAGATGTCAAGGAAATGTCTTTGTAGCGTGTTCACTGTACACTCCAGAAGAAGAAGATTAAAAAGTGACCTTTAGGTCACTCCTAAAGAGTGTTGAGATGGGTACCCAACTATTTCTTTCTAAGTTGGCTGTTGGTATTGACATACCATACTATTATCTTAAAAAGTGATTTGATTCAGTACTCAAAAGCAATTCTGTTGTGTGGAAAAAAAGGCACGTTTCCTCCAGTCGATATAAAAAAAGACACCTAAAACACAAAACCAAAGCCAGCTGTTTTGGTGTCATCTTTGTCATTGTCTGATGAAATGATTTGAACCATAGCTCCCAGAACCTGCCCACTGTAGGTGAGACTTTGAACAGGAAATCAGATATTGTTATGCATGTGCTTTCAGAGAGGCCAGGCACCAGATTTAGCAAAAGTCAGTCATCTGGATAGCATGGAGGTTGTCTGAGCAGGTATTAATTGTTCTGCACAGGTCAAACATATCTCTTGTAATGCCAAATAGAAACATAATTCATAGTCAAAGCATGATATGTATGAAAATAATAACTGACTTTCACATGAGTTTTTGTTGACCAACAGACTATAGGCTTTTCTCAGCTCATTCTTTGTTTCTTCATGGTTACATGAACCACAGCAGATAAATTAAGATCGTACCCACTTGGCCAGATTCTGGCCCAAGAAATCATACTTCCATATACTAGAATCTGTAACCAGTTGATTGTTTATTATAGTAAAACATGAATGCATCTAATTCCTTGCCCCAAGCTTGTATCAGATTCAAAGTACTTCAAGTCCCTGCACCCTGTTGGTTTTGCTGCTCACTAGATGTGTACTGGAATCTGGCTGACCAAGAAGTGCTGGGAATGTCTTCTTCCGAGAAGATATTTCATATGCTACAAAATAGTTTAGATTCAGCCGAGCTTCAGGAAAACGTAAAATAGAGCTGACATTAGCTCGAAATCCAGGATCCATGCACCTTTAAACTTCTGGAGAAGTTCAGTCATGGAGCCTAACTTGGGCATTTTCTCAGCTGCTTCATAACAGCAAATTCATGCTGAAAGTGCCTCTGAGGAACTTCATGATGTGACTGATGGGCATCTTTTGAACTGTTCCTTCTCCTGCAAGTGATGCCACCAGCCTGATAGAGCATGAAACAGGCCTACTGTTGTTCAACCCTCCCTTCACTGCTGTTTCCTCATGAATCCAAGTACTACCTCCACAAGGGCATCTTGTTGTCCACAGCAATTAAAAGGTACGTATGTAAGTGTGATACTGAGGAACTACTTGTGCAGACTGTTCTCTATCTTTCAGAACATTTTCAAAATCTCTGTCCCAGTTATTAGAAGAAAATGAAGCTTTACAGTTAGGAAATCTGTCTGAGAAGATGCAATGTTTGGCTTCTTTCCTCAGATCCAGAATGTACTATGTGTTCCTTGGATAGTGGACAAAGTGCTGGATAGTTCCAGATAAGGTATCCAATAACTTTATTTTGTGTCCCCACTTTTCTTGCCCTTGTTCCAGAGAAAATTGGAGAAGTGCCTGAGAAATAATTTTATTGTGAGGAGAGTTCTTATGAAAACGTCCTGTGCTATTTTTCATTGACCTCTAAAATGAACTCCCTAATTAAGTGCAAATGGGAAATGGACTTGGAGCAGGTTGTCTCTAATCTTGGACAAGACAGACACAGTAAAGTTTATGAACTTGATAGACCGAACCTGCCAAAAGTCAATTTTGCTTTTCTTCCACACACTGCACATAGAGTATCTATAACATGTTGCTGAAAATTATGAAAAAGGGGGATTCCTGAGACATCTGTTTGCACTGAAAGTTAAAAAAAAAGGAAAAGCAGATGATATCCCAGATGATAAACATTTGTGCAGATTGATCTTTTACGCAGTAGCTTTTATCTTCTTCTTAAAGAATCTTTTCTTCTTACTGAGTTGCAACATAATTTAAGGAATTGCACTCATATTCAAAAAAAAATTATGTTCCTATGTACCATGACACTTATTTCTAATGAACTTACATGTAGGGAAACTTGGTTAACAGAGAAAAAAAAGAGACTAAGCTTAGTTTGGTAAACTGCAGTATGCAAATTTCAGTTCTTGCTGGAAGTGAACTTATGTCTTATGGTGAAGTTATAGGAAAATATGTTTACATTAGAAATGAGTATTTGTATGAATGCAGATACAGCTACCAGACATTTGCCACTTTAAAAACAATGGACAAAAATTTATGACACTGGCTCACACTGATGTGCCAAGCCAAAAGGGAAGTGATATAATGATAAAGACCCCACCATATGGGTTCACTCCTTCTGCATGGGTCTGAACAATGACAGTCCAGAGTCAGAGAACCTCTTGAAGTGCAAGGTTGCAAGTTCGACTTGAGAACACCCTAAGAGGTAGAGTAGGTAGCCCTACAGGGTGCCATGAGATTCCTCTGGGTGCCCTGCACCCAT
Organism: Coracopsis vasa; assembly: GCA_026283785.1. Classification (NCBI taxonomy): domain Eukaryota; kingdom Metazoa; phylum Chordata; class Aves; order Psittaciformes; family Psittacidae; genus Coracopsis; species Coracopsis vasa. The sequence continues at coordinate 22,949 of JANHGB010042297.1, forward strand.
GGCAGACACCACTGCAGTGGCCAGAGCTGGAGCCCCTGCAGCTCAGTCTCAGACTGTAGGGAATTAAAAGTAATGTAAAACAAGAAGACTCCAAATACAACAGTGAATGCTAATATAATTGAAATACAGGCCATAGAATGAATTCAGATACTGTATGAGAATTTCCATGAGGTTTTTTCCCAGACCTCTGGGTACTGCTATGTGACTGTTTCTGTTATTTCCCACAGCGGTGAAAACTAGTAGTAACTTTTCTGGTATTGGTGTAAACCTGATGGAAGATCAGACTCAGACACAAGAGATTTATTCATCTGTTTCATCCAAAAGTATATAACAATCGTAATCTGAAATGTGTTTTGTACCTATTCACATACATTCAAATGCTGTTAAACAATACACATAGGAAGTCTCTTCACCATCCCTTGTAACACATCTGCTGGAAAGATCACCTTCCATCAGAAGCAAGCACTTTCTTTATGAGTGACTAAGCTCCTTTGAAATCCTTTTTTATTTCCCACGGATATATTTTTCCCTAGAAAAAAATATACTCTTGCCCTACAGGTCTCTCTTAATAAGACATTCATTTGGATCCTTGACTTTACCCTTCATTAGTGACTTGTCAGGTTTCTAGGTAGTAAGAACGCAGGGCCATTTTCCTTTTTGGGGTCTGCAAGCAGAGACAAGCTAGAAAGTAGAATTATAAATGTGTGAGGAAACTGATGCTCCTACCGTTACAAGAGGCTGTTGTGGTAAATAACTGATTTACAACAACGCGTCATGTCACCAATGCAAGTGACATGAAAAAGGAGATCTGCAGTATTTTAAGATGAAGAAATAGGGCAAGAAATGTCGAGTGATGAGGTCATTAGAGTGCATTCTGGGGTTTGAATTTGCTCACACTTCTGCACTGCAGTGCATATAAATGGTTGTATCTTTCTTTGCACTCAAGTGTAAAGAAGCATCCAAACATGAATGCATATTTTATGTAACATATCTAAGGACTGTGTGGGTGATTTCAGAGTGTTCTGAACACAAGGGGAGCAGGACTTCTTCTCTAACACAGATTTACTACCTGCCACTTGGCAAAAAAAAGTAACTTTCCATTTTTAGCACTCTCTCTTGCAAAATACTGAATGGCCTCAATTCTCCTGATGCCTAGAACTTTGCACCACATGGCCCTAGCTAAGGTAATATGATGTGCATAAACCAAATGGTACCTCACAAGTATACAGATGGTACTTTCACTGAAAGTCAATAGTGGCCACACACGTGCAGGCATGAGAAGATATTGCTGTAGAAGCTGCATATAGAAACTACATCTAAATGTTACTGTTCTACAAAACTGCTCCTTAAAGCTACTTTCAATAACAAACGTCATCATTTAGTCTAGCAGATCAAAACATGCCGTGGAAGTCCATCTGTGCTATTCAAAGCCTTCATGCTGCCAAACATCTTAAATCTAATCTAATTTGTTTTACGTGTACCTATTAACACCTACATCTGGGTTACATCACTAAAATCCTTCTTAGGACATTGGCATTTCACCAGTAAGTCTATTTTTGCTTGATTTGTCTTGACTTTGTCTTTCTTTTGGTTCTATCATGATCTTTCCCTCCAGATTTAATATAAAGGGGTCCCTGACATTTATGGGACAAACACCTGCTGAAGTCCCTTGGGACTTTGAGTCCAAGAAGAACAATAAAAAAGGCTTATCTTGAATGTAAGACTTGGCAAACTGATTTCTTGTAATAGACAGGAGTGCATCATGATTCTGAATTCAGGTTGTTTCCTGGAGAGAGCCCTGAATGTCAGGTGTCATGAAAGTGTGAGAACACTTACTTAATAAACAGAGACCCTTGTGACAGTCTCTCCATTGATTTTTTCACCTCATAAATATGTCACTTTAGCTCCATGCTCTTCTTGAGAAACTTTCCACCTACACTGATGGAATGGAACTATCCTGGAAGTATTTAAAGACAGAGTTAGGCTTCCATTTAGGCTTTTTCTGGAGAGAAGGAAAATTAATTTAAAAAATGAAAAAAAAAACCCAAACAGGTTTCATTTTGGGCTCAGATATATTGGATCGTCATGTCTCATCCTTATTTTGTCCTGAAGAGGCCAGCCCATGGTCAAGTGTTGCCATGTGGGAGAGTTCAATCACAGTTTGTCTCTGGGCTTTCAGAGCTGCATATGCTTTGGCAAAAGAGTGAGAAGTGGAATAGAAGAGACTGGGAATCTATTGCAGGCTCTGTTACAGATTTCCTGTGTCACTCTGTAGGCAGCCTTTTAGGTCCAGATTTTCAAAAGTCGTCAATTAGATATTTGGCAAATTGATTCTGAAAAAGTGTTGGTTTGTACAACATCCAAATGCTAAAGTTGCACACCCTAGGTTCACGGCTCTTACAGAATTCTGCAACATGCCCTATAAATACTGACTTGAATACCAAATAAATATCTTCTTAATAATTTTTTATTAATATGATCTTTCCTTCACATCATAGTAAAGATAAACTTGGTGCTGAATGTGCAGACATTCTTTAGAGTAGGGATTACTGAAGGGGTTTACACGCAGGGATTGCTGAAAGACTTCCAAATAGGAAGGGCTGAACATGTGAAACTGTTCAGTTTGCAGGAGAATGCTAATACAAAAGAAACACAATGAAGAATTTTAAAAACTAATATAAGGAATAAAGAATGCTGCTGCTCTTTGCAGTTCTTTGTACTTCAAAGGGCCAGTGGATCATGTTCTGGCAATTAGATGTACTACTGGGCTGAATGAACTTCTTGAATCCCACTGCACAATTCCCACAGCAGACACGGAAATGTGATGTGTGATGCAGGCCAAACTAAGGTCCTGCAAATCTGTTCTCAGTCATTACTCATCTTATGGGAGTGCAATGCACTCTTCAAGATTTGTAAAGTGCTTGAGATTCTCTTATACAGGGTGTGAAAAATCATAAGTGTGTGTGAGTGCATGTGTGTCTGCACATGCTTCTTTGAGAGGGTTTTAATTTATGGACAGAGACTTTTGCACACAAATAAACACAGTCATACATAGTTTCATGTCCTCTTGAATTAACCCATCTGGCCAGACTTCACTGTCATGGACTGGATTCATTCAGATAATGAGAGAGAAAAATAGAAGGATTAGTAAAGCAAACTAGGAGGAACAAATGATCTTAGGGAAGATGAAGGTGTCTGGACCTAGTCTGTAGAAAATGTATTTTAAATGTCAGATTTTGCTCCAGTATCTACCTAGCACAACTCTCGACACAGTTCTAGTCACAGCAGTATCTATGGGCTCGGTACCATGGGATGTGGAAGCTTGCACGCTCTAACAAGTGGTCCCCTGGGCACCTATTTTCTCTTTTCTTTGCTTTTTCAGTACTGTCAGCACAGCCGCAGTTATGCTCGAGATTATGTGTTAAGTTGAGTTACAGCTTGATCATGTCACATTTCTGTCATACCTTGACATTGGGTTCAAATTCAGTGATCATCTATGGAAAATCAAAGTTATAAAATGAGGTCCTTCCCATGTGAGTAAACACAATAAATAGAGGATATTGATTAAAAAAATGGGAATGTAAAGTTAGTTTAAATATTGCTATCATGGGAGTTTCGCCCTGTGTTTAAAGAGCACTTGACAAAGCCGTTTTTATACTTAAAACAAGCTCTTAGCAAATGAGGCAATATTTCATCAGGGTTTATTTATCATCATATTCAGTCTGATTGAGTTTAGTAAAGGAGATAAATACAGAGTCCAATTGTTCCAATATTAACCAGCTGGTACACAGGAAACCTTTTCATTGCTGCTTCAATAGCAAAAATGTGACTCCTTTTGCACATAGAGTATCAGAGCAGCTCACAGAAATGGTGTCACCAAAGCCAGCTTACTAACTGCTTGCCAAGAGAATTCACCCTAACCCCTAGGAGTTTTTGGTCCCCATGCTGCTGTTGTCAGCAAGCTGTGGAAAAGGATCAAAAGGAAGATGTGCACCTAGAAATTGAAAATGGACTTAAATATCCTCAGTTGGTAGCTGGTGAAGACCAGACCTGCCAGCAGATATATGCCTATATGAAAGCTATCTCACCCAATTTTTCACCTGAATTTTTCTTTTATATAAATTAAATTCATAGATTCAAGCAATAAAAAAGAGTTGAAAAGTGATGCTTGAACCTTACTCAGAAACTTAAAGAATTTCTTGTGTGTCCTTTCCCCCAGATTTAATAAAATCTCTGCCTCCTAAGCACAGGGAAGTTCAACTTTGCTGATCCTGGCTTTAACACTGTAATCTTCAGCCCACTCACTTGGGCTCCTGCTAGCTTCAGCAGCTCCAGTGATGTTTTCTTAAAAGCCATTTTTGCTATGCGCTAATCTGTTAACCTCTTCTTTCTCCTCCTAGTGGCTATTACAGTAAGAGAAGTTAAGAGTAAGGACAATAATTTTTAAGGGAGACTGTATTCTTGTTTTCACTTGTTGGTGCGTGAAGTCTTGGGAGTGTGGGAGTGTGACCAACTTGATTTCCAAGTACGCAAACCATCTGCCAAGATCTGAGTAGAATTTATCAGGGAGAAGGCTCAGTTCTCTGCCTGTGTCTGACTAGTCCAAAGGGCTTTTCTCTAGCCCAGATCAGGATCTGCAATCATTTATAGAGCTGTTCAGGAAATATAATTTCTTTTTCTCTGAAAAAAAAAAAAAAACAAACCAAAAAAACCCAAACCAACAAAACAGACTTTATTTCAGTAAAATCATTCACAATCAAAGAACAGAAAACACAGCCTATTAAATCCTGCTCTTTGAGTTACTGAAAACAAAACAAAAACCTCCAGAAAAGCAAAACCATATTCCACTTAGTAGGGACCTCAAGTACTGCTCCTGGGGCTGAGTTTGTTTGTCTTAAAGTTCCTTTTTACCAAAATTTTTCAGCTAGCTCTTAATGAGCAGGGCCTTGGACCTATTGTTGTTGAAGGCAACAGGAGATCTGGAACAGGATCAGCCCTGCAGTGATCAAAATTAGGATTTCTCTAGATGATCTCTTGTGTAGAAATACTCTACACTAAAGCTACAGAAGGGAACTGCAATAGAGCATAATAGAGAAATCATCCATAAGACTCTGAATAGCAGGCAAGAGATTGTTTCAGTGTAGGCATCTGCACATTAACAGTGATCCAGCTAAAACAAAGCTTACAAGAAAGACCCTTTCCTGTTACATACTCTTTTTGGCTTCGGACAATGCAGATAAAGATGTGATACCTGTTCCTTTCCACAGCACTCGGGACAAACAGTGCTCACCTTCCCCAGAGGTCTCATGCATCACTATTAACCTGTTCCTCTTAAACCACTAATCCGTGACTACTTCTGAATGAAATAGAATATTAAAAGAGATTTCCTCCTGAGCCCAGTAAAGAGCTTGAAATTCTTCCAACTCTGCTAGCCTGCTAATCCTTAAATTATAGATGTTTTTTAATCTGGTCTAAGTGGTGTCTCTGCTTTTAGTCACTGACAGACATGCCTTAATTTTGATGACTGTTATCCTGGAATTCCTTCAGCTGTACAGTGAAGGATAAGCTACATCACTAAGCTCATCATATGGCCACCATAAAGAAGAAAAAGAAGACTGACTTAGATTGCAAAAAAGGGGTTCTTAGGAACAGTTCTCTAGGTCAGCCCTGCAAAACGACCTTCCAAAAGCTTAGACTTCAAGCGGCAATAGTTCTTTGAGTCTTTTAGAAGCTATTGGCCCTGGAGCTTTATTTACCCTCAAACTTAGTGCCTGGATTTTGCAAGCTTAATGATCTGCCTGTGGCTTGCTGGGCCAATACTGGGAGCCAGCAGGCATTCAGTCTGTTGGAAAATTGGGCCCGTTATCTAAATCCGGCCCACAGAAATCTAATCTTAGCCAGGAGTTTGTACCATTTGTCAGCACACAACTCTTCCTTCTCCCCTCAGAGGTTTTCCAGATTGCTTGTATCGCGTTTCATTGGGTACTCCTCTTATTTTCTGAGTAGCCTTATGCCTTTTTTTGGTTGGTTGTTTTTGTTTTTGGACAGCTCTGTCAAGAGATTTCATAAGGTAACTTCATTAAACTTAAGGAAGTTACCACACTGACAGTTTGCAGTGTGTTGTGAAAGGTGTAGTGACTTGGAAAGTCTGACTCGTTGTCAAAATGAAATGTGCTAGTGCTGTGTGTAAAAACCCACTGGCTCCTCAGGGAAAACAATGAAAATATTCAGCAAAGACACAAGCCTGCCTTTGTATTGTGTGTTTTCTGTTTCTCCTCTCCTATCTGTTAGCTGCGGAGGCCCTCTGATAGAAAATTTAGGCTTTGGGGTTTTATTTCCTTGGTAAAGCAGGGCACAGAACTTGTTGCAGTAGCAAATCAGCCAAACGTGGGAGTGTAACAACTAATAGCAGATAAACTTCTGTCATTTGCAAGGTATCTGAAGTGTATAAAGGAGTTGGGTTGCAAAGCAGCCTTCTATGCAGAGTCCAAACATTGATCCATGCACTGACTCACAGCAGGGCCATAATGTGCTCCTAGCAATTCCCAGGATGTTTGGAACTAAAGAACATACGTGCTACAGTAAGTTCTCCAAGGACCTACATCTATGCAAATGTTCACTATCACTGAACCTGTTGTAAGAGGTTTCTTATATCATGTGCTTTGCTTGATCTACAAGTGATTATATTAGTTCCTACAGCTCCAAGCATGTTGCAAGGGAATGAAAATCACCTTTTACAAGCCAGTGAAACTGACAAGGAAGAGAGGCAGTGGAATTATCTTGCCTGCCCCATGCTCATCACCACCACTGTGGAACAGGAGTAGTTGTTGGTGTACTGCTTGCTCTTCAATGCTCCTGATGCTGAGATGAAATCCATTTTTTCTAAAGGGCTTGCCTTTTCCGGTACATGGTTCCCTGAATCCGAACAATGCACAAGGCCTTGTGTAAGACTGAACTCCATCTGAGTGTGCCTTGAAAGGTATAAACACCACCAAGCTCCAGGTGTTTTCCTCTCTTCCAGTTTCGTGGTAGATTTCCCCATACAAGATCCATAGTGTTGATCTTTGTGACAAGTAGTTTAGGAGGGACCATGTCTCACCTTTACTTTTACATTAAGCCTTTAAGAACAAGCTGAGAGACCTCCTGGCCAAAGAAAGGAGATGCTGCATAAGCTTATTTCTCTCTCTTCTATTTACATTGCTATTTTGTAAGAAGACTGATCCATGCCTTCAAAGAGCAGGAAAATCCAGACTTCACTGAAGCTAATGGTAAAGCACTCATTTTTAACAAAACCAGGGTTTCTCTGTCCAGTTTCTACTGAAGTGTATGGGGTACACTGGAATTTCATGCTGCACTTTGAAGGAAGAAAATCCTTCCTACATGCAGTAGCTGATCAGGTTGGATCCTGAAGAAGAAGGGTTTGCTCACTTGACTTCTTTCTGAAAAGCTGCCATCCTTTTCCCTGACTCATATTAGACGAGACCTCATTTATTTATGTCCAGTCTCATTTGCTGTCATGGCAGCTCTCTGAAGGTGGGGATGGTGCTGACTGCACCATGAGTGAAGTATCGGTCTGTGCATTTCAGCTCACGTATGCCTCTGATGGATGATCCACCACTAAACAAGGAGTCCGTGCCGACTCTTGAGAAAGAGATTAACAGGTAAAAGTTCAAGATGTCTGTGTCTGGCAACGCTTTCACTGCTGTGCCATTAACAGTAACACAGACAAATAGCAGCACAAAATCTTCAGCAATAAGGCAGCGCATTTTATGAAGGAGGAAGAATAAATTGCACAAACATAACAGCAGACCTTAAAAAGGCTGCATTTTGCAAGCCGTTTTCTGTACTCAAAATGCTTTCTCCTTTCAACTTTTCATTGTCTCTTCAATTTGTACTCATTGTTCTTAACAAATAAAGAAGCAATACCAACAAAGTTGCATTAGATGAAGTTAAAACCAGTATGAGGTCAAAGGCAAATAAGCTTGTTTGTTAGAAATGAATTTGTCCTTTTGGTTTTTTATTATGAAACCAATTACCCTATATTGATACAGCAAGAGGCTAATGCTATAACCATCTGGGAGCAGATCATATGTACCCCATGGGGGTGCATCAGGCCCTGCAGCCATGCCAAGCCCCAGGGGGAAGACAGAGCTTTCTGTCAGTTGCTGCTAATCCACTAGAGGCCATTGTGACACAGAGTAAAGGGTGCCTGGCAGAGCATTTCACACCAGTGCTGCTCAACCATCCTTTTTGTTCTATTCAAAATGACGAGCTAAGGACTTTAGTTAGTAGATATTCAAGGGGCAGTGGAGTGGAGAAGTGATTCCTCTGGATGTTGCGAAATTTCCCATGTATTACAGAGGAAATTCTGCTAGGCAGAAGCACAGATTTGTGCATGTAGTTCGTGTTTCAGCAATACAGAGTGTATCTTGTCGTGGCATTTTGAACAGGACGTGCGGTACTGTGCAATTATTTGCAATCTAGAATAAAACATCCTAATGATTTCTCTTCCTATTTACAGCATTTTCAAAAAGCAGTTGCCCAAGGGTTGCTGAGGAAACACTGTGATGGCAGTTAGAAGTTAATGAGTTTGCACTCATCCATGCAAATGGGAGAAGAAAAGGGTGATTTTTGAAGGAAAATCGTGTTTCTGCTGGCGTGGATGATGAGCTATCAGGAAACTTCAGTTTACTGGTGATGCAACTGGGGAAAGGGAGAAAAAGAATCAAATAAAGGCAAATACAACTGTCAGGAGGATAACACAACAGTGAGAAAGGAAGGAAGATATATCCAAAGGGGCAAGGCTCCTGGCCACACAAGCCTGTACATCTGAAGGCAGTGTGATCATTTCTAACAACTCCTAGGCTTGCCATCAGAGGAAAGATCTGATTTCATTTTTCACTTGTCATTTCCATTTATCTCTGCAGCTACCCGAAGGTACATCAATAGTATTTGATGAAATGATGTAAAGAGGTCAACCAAGTCTGGCCTTCAGTTGAAGAGAAACCCTGCAAAACTGGCTAATTAGTATTAGTGAGATAATTCTTCATCTCTTTTTTGTTATGTACTATACAATATACATCACACAAAAATTTTAAATATATATATACATATATGAAGATGCTATTTCAGAACTCAGTATAGGAACATTTAACATCTACATGGAAAAGAAACACCAAAAGGTCTGAGATAATGCAGTGTCATCATGTCAAACAGATTGTTTCTTGTGGATGCAATATCGTAACCTTTCTTGTATTGGGATTTAGGGATCGGTAAACTAATGAGCCTTTCTCTGATCTTCCTGATACTGGGATAGATCAGGAACAATTCCGCTGATGTCAACCAACTTGACAGTTACCCAAGTTGTGGTCTGTGCAGGATCAAGCTCTCTATCTCAGGGGAAACATGAATGTTGCCTCTCTTACCTTTTACCTGAAGCACCTGGAAACACATTCATGTGTGGAAAATACTTCTCTGGAAAACAGGACAGCTTCTTGCATGTCTGAAGGGCCTGATCCCACCTGTTTTTAAGGCAGTGGCTGCTCATTGTGTGAGAGTGTTGGGGAACTCGGTCAGAGAGTGGCTGTCAGCATCGAGTCTAAAATTAAGGAAAGGAGGAAACACTGATTTACTACCTAAAAAGCAAATCTTTTATTTAAGAAACAGAAAGTTTGCACACACATGTTTTCAGACAAGAGTTTTTCAAGGAGTATGTGAGAGACAGAGAGCAGAAAAGCAATGCTTGCTAGGTAGGCAGGATTTTTTAAACAGAAATACATTCACTTAATGAGTAAAGCTTTAAACCTGCACTGCAAACCCTGTATTTTTAAAGGTTTAGAAAGCTAATATAATATGAATCCAGCCATATAATCCTGTGTTCAAAAAATGTGAAATAATAATAACAATGTAACCTCATCCTCTGTATTTCCTCATTTCCTTAGGGCCACGGTTTCAAAAGGTCTTAAAAAACATAGCAACAATACATTCCAACACTTCCCTCTGATTATGGGAAAGCACCCTGCCCTCCAAGCCTAGGTAAGTGTTGACGTGCTCAGTACCTCCAACCTTTTCCTCTATGAGCAGTTAGAGGAATGGGTCACATGTGTGTGTGGTAGGGGTCAGGTCTTCATTTCAGCTTTTGAGCCTGGCCCAGCAAGCATTTACAATTAGGCTTGGGGTTTTGTTATCTGAAGAAGTTTCATGGGCTTTCACTGAAATACTGTGTCATGTGTAGCACTGCTACCAATGAGATTCTGGGGAATTGAGCTCCCTCTGCAAACGTAGATATTAATCTGCATTTACAAGAGAGCGCATTTCCTTTCAGACTAGAAAGGCATCCCCCCAAGTTGGTCTTTTAAATGACCTGTGAGGCCCTCATCCTGCGATAGCACCACCCTGCCTTCCCCAGGCAGATTCCTCTATCTGCACAGCAGCCTCGGACTCTTTCTGGGGTTATACACGACCTCAGGGACCTATCAGCATGGAGCTCGCTGGAAGATGGATGGCTCCAAAAAAAGTGAGGGAAGAGTCAGACTTGGTTGGAAATGTTTAGCAACTTCTCTTGGGAAAGCTGGAAAAAGCCTGAATAACTGACAGGAACAGGAGCAGGCATGGATAGATCTCTAATGCAAACCCTGGCTAAAGTTGAATAGTCCTGTGGACGTCAGTAAACCACAAAGAAAACATTGTCTTTTAATAGTGATCGTGAGCATCTCTACGTGTGCTGAATATTTAATTTGAGATTCTTGGGTAAATTTATAGGTATTTACGTTTTTCAGTGCATGAGTAAACTGCGGTATTACGGAGGATTTGGCAGCTGATTCTCTGCAGATAACAGCTGCAGATCTGGATCCATAACCTAGGAATCCTGATCACTAAATAACTGCTTCACAGTGCATCCAAAAAAACCCAATAAATCATCTCTGTTTAAGCAATATAAACTAAATTGTGATTGTTGTTTTGCTGTTTTGCTCTTTTTGAATGTATTTGGATCTCGTTTTCTCTTGATTTTGGATCTTCTAGGACAAAATGAACTCTTCTCTAGTGCTACCATACTCTAGCTGTGGGAAACCGATATACTTGGATCCATTCCTTGATTTTAAAATAAGGGATGCAAAATTGTTTTGAGCTGTTGTTTCACCACCTGACTTTGGTTCAGGTAAACCCTCTGAGGGATTTGGCTATGTTTGTAATTTTGTAATAAATATTCAATACTATCAGAGCAGCCCCTCCTCAGCTGGGACAAAGCCACACCATCACCACATTTTGGTGACTGCAGCAGCACATGTTATAACAGAAATGCTTCAGTCTTGAGCATAGCTACTTCCCTATTTTTTTAATTGTCTATTTGTGCCAAGAATATTTGCCTTTCTTCTTCTTCTTCTTCTTTTGCACACATGAAACAGAGTTCTCCATTACATTGAGCTTCAAATCTGCATTTTCCAGTGCCTGGAGAAGATTTTTTCTCAGCCCACGCTGTGGCTCTCTTGGGTAAAGCTTTTAGTACACAGTGAGGAGTGCATCACGCTTCAGCCATAACTGGAATGTGCACAGCTTTGTGAAGTTTCTCAGAATGACTCAAAGAGTGGAAGCAAATAAAAAACCACAGAGATATTTGTATCTTAAATGTGCTTCAAGTAACTGCATTATTACCACAGCACCTCCTAGGCTTCCCGTTTTTGCAGATTGCACATTGTCACCACTTCCTAAATAGCTGTGTTTATTTATTGAAACTCAAGGGGTTTATTTAACACCTCACATAAAAAACACTTCTTCTTATCCAAGTCATTTAGGCCAACATCTCCAAAGTTTGGTGCCTATAGCAACCCACCTTGATCCTTATTTAGACATGCATGCAAGTAGCTTTATTTTAAAGCAATATGAAGCATTTCTGGAAACCATACTTCTAATTTCTTTGGTTGCCTGGCTTTGAAATTAGGACCCAGCTCACCACTGCGTTAAAAGCCCAGGTGATGTGAGAGCCCTGAGTTACGGCAGGGCCTGCAATCAGAGCACTCATATAACTTTAAAAGTGAAACATAACCCTGAGTGAAGTGCTGGACTTGAGACTATTGCCTATGACTGGCACACATGGAGTTGAGGTGAGATTGCAGTAGAAATGAAAGTTATGTGGTCATGTCTCACTGGGGATGGGGGATCCAAGGTATAATTCCCATAAACGTTTTCCAGGATCCCAGCACTGTCACTTAGAGTTGGAAATGTTAATGTGAACATCATCATGTGCTCAGTCATTAAATTCCATAGCCAGTGAAGGGAAATGTTTTGGGAGAAGCTAGGAGCTAGTTGGAAACACTCTGTAAGAAATAACCAAAGATCTCTTCCCTTACAAAAGGAGAATGCATTAAAATTACTTTTTGTTTGTGACAGACCACACACTCGCTCCCATCATATTGGATGTGGTGTAACTGGGTTGGAGGCTGTAAGGCTAGGTCCAGCGGAGCTGAAAATGTGCCTCAGGAGGCTGATGGCTGCTGTGTCAGAGAACCACAGCAGCACTCCTGGTATGGCCAATGAACAGCAGTGAGCTGGGGAAGTGGCAAGTTTTAGATTGTAATTTTGCAGGTTTAAGCCCCTGCCAAGTCCATAGTGTCAGCCAAAACCACAGCATTGCAAAATGTGCCTTAACAGCAAGCCGAAAAATCAATATGCCTTCCTTATTTTCCTAGAGCATGACAGAAAGCTGATATAGTCAATAGCTGTCTTACTGTCAGTCTAAGTGGGCACTGTATAAAATCCTGGTGGACAAAAATTAACAGAGGGAAAATAAGGAATCCACTTGCACCCAAAGGACGCCTTTATTACAGGAGCTCCTCTGTGAAGGAAGAAGATGGGGTTTATGCCATGTAAATAGATAAAGCAGTCTTGCATGTAAGACACCAGTAAGACTGCATGTTAAGGACTACCTATTTAAGTTCATTTCTGCATAGTAGATCAAGTAAGTAAATGCTGAACTGTAAACCTCTACTAATTTACAAAAGGGCACAACAGTAGGTAAAAGCATAGCAAATTAGGAGAGATTGGATTGACAGCACTGTATAAATCTTGGTTGGTAACTGTACTTAGATGGCCAAGATCCTAAGAGCACTTATATAATAAAACTGTGCTCAAGGAAATGTTTGCAGATTGAAGGGAAATGATAAGAGAGCAAATTATTTACACAATTTTATTCAACTATCTATAACTGTGGTTTATAATGAAAATAGGAGGCCAGATTTGATCTCTAAATGAGTGCAGCTCCACAGATCTGGCTTGTAATTTACGAATACTTTATCTGAAGATAAATGACAATGTATGAGATTACTCATTGTTTGCATGGATTGATGTTAATTCATATATATACACTTTCTTGCACTTTCACACGTACAGTGATGGAAGTTCTTCAGACAAAACCAAAAATACAGTCTCTCGAGTCAGACTGTTTCTACCACTGTGTTACTGAAATTTCTAATCATCATCTCATGACAATAGTTTCAAGGGATTTATGAAAAAGTAGCAAAGAATACACTTTTCTGTAATTTACTATTTCCTGTAATTCATCATACCATTTTTTCCCAAAATCGCTTTGACTTTTCTTTAGCAGTATCATATATCAGAGTCTTACTGCTAATGACCCTTTTTCAACTGATATTCTCCTGCCTTTGTGCATTGTTTATTAATTGCTGTTTCATTGCAAAGACAACCTTGAAACTAAAAGGCAAAGCAAGAGACAATGTGATAGGGTAAGACAGTTGACTAGAAAGCTACCTCTGCAGGGCTTTCTTGGTTACCAAAACAAAACAAAACAAAACAAAGAGATTTAGATAACTTAAAACTTCAGTATTACTCATCGAGTACATGAAGTTCTGTAGTCTGGGCTTCACAGAACATCAAACTAGATCCATTCTGTTTGTATGGTAGCTACTCAGATCTATTGAAACCACTGGCAGACGTTAAGGGTAGCCACACCAAGTATGTTCAGAATGGATTCACTTTGAGAACCATAACTAATGATGTTATAGCAAAATGAAAATAAAAGTGGCAGCATCAAGGGGGAAATGCAAAGTAACATATAACATAAGGGCTGGCTAAGGTTGGAGTCTGCAGCAACTGCTTCACCTATGAAGCTGAGAGAAGTGTCACAAGCTCTCACTTTTTGAGTGGTTTATTTACTAAGCTAGAAGATGAGAAATAATCATTTATTTGGATAGGGTTGCTAGACATAAATAAAAAGCATACCACAATTTTATAAGGACAGGAATTACTGTCCTTCTACAGAGGAAAATATGAACATATTAAAGGCAGTATTCCAGAGCTTTTGTATGCTCACCCATGGGTTTTGATATGCGTTAATATCTTTACAACTAAGCCGCTTGAATCCAAGGATGAGAAAAGACAGATTAAGGTGCATGTCTTTTTAAGATCTACTCTTTTGTAATCTAGTTATGTACACTTGGAATGATCTTTCAGGATTCCCAGCAATCATGTGAGGAATGGCTGCACTCTCAGTAATTTTTTTATTGTGGCAGAAGATGATCAAATAATGAAGGAGCTGGCTGGGAGCTGGAAATTTTTCATTCAGCTTCCAGCACTGACACACTCTTCCTGTATGACCCTGGCTAAGTCACGCAATCTTTTTGCCACCCAGTTCCTCATCTGAGCCTTAAGTATGTGAAAAAATAATGAATTTTTGATTATTTATCTCTCTGAAAAAGCATCTCTAATGTCACACCTCCCGAGGGCATCCTGATCCACAGCACAGACATTAACATCTCTTTGTGAACTGCACATTAAATTGCAGTCTGGTTAACCAGATTCACCCACAGAAGTTTTTAGCAATTTGAATGCACTAACAAGGGACCGATGTAGTCCTGATCTCCCATTCAATAGGCTCATGATCCCCTGGTAGGCGGTAGCAACCTAATGAAAGTTTTACTGGTTATATTCCTGGTTTTATGAAAAGAAAATTACTCTTAATTCAAGCAGTTCTAGGAAACGGGAAGTGTTGTCAGGTATGTAGTAATTGCACAGCTAGTTAGAGATAAGCGTGGGGGCACAGTATTCTGCCGAGTGAGAAAATACTGTGGCAGAAATTACAGCAGAAGCCCTTACCCAGCTTTACAGCTCCCCACAAGTATATTTACAAAGCATATCGGAGCTATGCCACACAAGGTCTTCTCTTTGCCCATGTTAAAATGTGGAGAATAAAACCAACAGCTGGAGGAGCAATACAAACCTTCCTTGGAGTCACCTTGCTTTAAGTGTGACTCCATGTTTTAAGGAACAGCTGGAATAGAACCAATAAATAAATATTTTTATTTAAGTGTGACTCCATGTTTTAAGGAACAGCTGGAATAGAACCAAAAATAGCAAAGGCCTCAACAGAAGATGTTGCTTGGAAGTACTAGCACGATTTCTGAGACAGGGAGACTTTCGTTCTTTATTGTCACAGTTTTCCTTTTACATGTCTTAATGCCTCAGTGATAGTAGACATATAGACCATCACTTCAGATTTGATGAGAACCATGAAACAGGCATCAAAAGTAAACCACTGCATTTCAAGTGCTGTTCAAGCCCTTTTTCTGTATTAAAAGTCAAGAACTGATTTTTCTCTGTTTTTCATGTCATCACAGGTATCCAGGCTGCTCTGGTTTGAAAGTGACTCTTCTCCAGGCTTATGTGACCAATGCACAGCAAGCATTTTTGCTTTTCTTTGTTGTTTAATTTATGGAACTGCCTGAAGTAAGATCACAGTTTCCTCACAATTACTTTGTGTTTTGTTTAGGGAGCTGAATCTGACTCATTGTACCAGAAGGCAGACAATTGTCGGCAGCCCTAAATGGCTCATGAAGGCCTTGAAAAGGCACCTTGCTCAGTTGTGAAGGGCAGTTGATATTCTGTCAACATGTAAGAACTTCCAACTAAAAATACTGGTTTTGTAAGCTCTTTCCAAGTCCTTAGAACTTCAAGGGGTAAATGCATTCATTTCCTTTCATTTTGCATCCATCTGATAGCTTTTAAACATAGATAGGATCAAATCTTTCCAACACTGATACCTATGGCAAAACTCCCTCTGACTTCCATGAGACAGGGATTTGGCCCATAATAATTAGTGTCTGGGGAGGATGCATTGAAATAAATGGTGATTGTCAAAGCACATTGGAATTTAGAGCACATTTGTTGCAAAGAAAGAAAGAAGCTCAATGGGGTATGTGATTGTCAGAGTCAATTTTATTTTCCTTTACTACACATATGCACATATTTGAACCTTGTCATGCTGCAAAGGGAAATACCTCATTAGATTTCACTAGGGTATCTTCAGAGATGTTTATACACTACAGTCAATAAAGATATTTTTTGTTTAATAAATGAAATTCTGGAATAGTCTGCTCTATCAGGAAATCGAAGGAAGTGCATTTATCCCTGGTAAAGATGAGGCTCTACTTTAGAGGGTGCAGAAAGCCTGCAATGTATATTATTTTTCAAATAGTTGAAAGATTTATAGTGGTAAATGAATCCTTTTTCAGTCTCTTGATCATATTATCTGCAACAAAGCAAATGTTACAAATGAAAACAAGAGTAAACCCAGAGCATTCCTACGTTCTGTATTTTCAATTATGATTTTAACATAAATGAATCACTTGTTCTTTTTTCATTTGGAAACAGTTTTACTTCCCTTTTCCCCACTGGACATATAATTTTGATTTATAAACACAGCAATCTGGAGCAAAGGGAAGTTTTAAGCACAGTTCATACTCCTGCTGAGGCCTAGTTTTATTTTGCTTAGAATTTTTATCTTTATTTCTTAGCATTTTCAGATTGATTTTAGATTTCTACTTTGGAGATGAAAAACATGGTTGTAGATGACATATTTTGCCCATTTCAAATTCACACAGGCCTCAAGTTTCATCTTGCACCCAAGGCCTCATTTTATAAACATGGTGAAGAGTTCTTCCAGTTAAAATGTGCTTTTAACTGGGATAAACCTGTCTCCCCATGTTAAGACTTATAAATCTTCTCCACAGTGCTATTTACAATCCAGCTACTGCATGCTTACTTTATTGCCTATGAATGAATAAGTCAGTTTTCCGCATCACCCCATTTTCTTTGCTGATGTTTTGATTTGGTGTCTATCCAAAAGTCTCTGATCATAGACACATGATTATAAAACCATCTCTCGCACTGAAAACTATTCAAGAAACAAGCAATGGAATTAACTTATTTTAGATATTGTTTTACACTGCACATTTGAACTTAGGGATATGCATATTTCACAGGGCTCAGTTCTGCTGGGCAGAACACTCTGATAAGACTGCAGAAGCCAAGAAATTAAATGAAGAGCTTTTTTTTCATCATTCACTACTTGACTTGAGGTTCCTCACCACAGAATCTATGTCTTTAACTCAACTGGGGCTCTTTGAGTGGATGCAGGTGTCTCTACCATTTAAAGATTTTTAAATCCTTGAAGAGAGCTTCATAGGTTTGTTTGGATAAAATTGGGATTCTTTTGTTTAGTTGGTTGGTTTGGTTTGATTTTGTATGGCACCACTCAGGTGGAATCTTGCAGAAGTGCAACAGGGAAAAGGCTTGGCTATCAGAGATATACATGAGGATTTTTTTCCATTCTCTAAGAATCTAGGATATTCAGAAAAGTATTTTCATTCACAACTTACGCTTGAATTTTGAAAACATCATGTACAAAGGCTGTGGGAGATCCCTAAAACTACTGGCACACATTTTATACACTAGGATTAGAGACAGGCTGTGTTCTCAGCAATAGCATCTGCAATTCTTTCCTTCCCATTACTGCAGGCATAAATGAACTGACATGAGAACTTCTAGATCTGGATCTACTCCTTTCCTTTGAATCCTGAGTGGAATTCAAAACTAGAGGGAGCTGGCAGAGTACAGGCAGCATCTAGTGATGGAAATAACACAAAGACCAGCCTTGGAAGGCAGTTGATCTCAAAGGAAAAGAGCCATTGAGACTTGAGCATAATAGAATTCAAACTCCATTGAAGCCTTTGCTCATTTTCAAAGCTAAAATCCAAATCTTATCCCACATCTCATCCAGAGGTGAAAGTCCACTGCACTGAGACACTTGACAAGTCCCCTTGTAGGACAGGTATAACAGTTTGTAAATTGAGCCTTATAGAAGCACCTTGTAATCAGAAGAGGACAAGTGGCCTTTTAATTTTAGAGAACAGGAGACAGCCGAAGGGAATGTGGCATACGGAGAGACCAGCAGATGAGCTGTCTTGGAAGATTTTGTTTTCATTACCCTTGATCTTGCAAAGATCTATGGTATCAATATTGCCTATTCCAAACAACATGTCTTTTTGTTTATACTAAGTCCTGGGCATCCAAAAAGGTTGCATTACATCTCCTGAAACCAGCTCCTATATTTTATTATCTGGAATAGAAGACTACCATGCCTGCCCACATTATTCTTCAACAATCTTATTCCACGGGAACCATACTTTTTGTCATGCACTGACGTGTGTGCCTGGCAATTGTAGCTTAACTATATTAAGCCCTTCATAACATACTTGGAAAAGAAATCAGTGTCTGTATCAGTCACTGACACCCAGGTAATATTTCAGTGTACACGGCTTGTTCAGGTCTCAGTGGTAGCAGTTAAGGTGTCAAGGAATTGGACTGAATTCACAATTTAATTTCAAGAAAAGAGACATTTAAAGGTAGCACAGGACTGACTCAAGCTGGTGGCACCAGTGATTTTATGTTCTTTTGTCTCTGCCATTTCCCCTCTTTTCCTTTACTGGAATAAAACATGGAAGAGATAATCTGTTGGGATATTGTGCTGATCAGCCCCTCAATGGCACCCTTGTTAAGGCTTATATCTTCCCTCTGTGGTTTGACTTCTACTCATCTAACTCTAACCCTTTTCCTGAATTGCCTCAGTTAGGAGCACGGTTGTGCTCACTATGTAATGTGGTGGTTTAGTCGAAAGAGAAGTGAGGACAATTTCACTCACTTAAGATCTCTGTTGTCTTTTTTCCATAGGCTTTGTGAAAGAGTGACAAGCCACTTGGAGAAGCAGCATACATCAGATGACTTTGGGCCTCTATTTTGTATTCAGTATTTTTCTACAACAGCCATCAACAAACAGCATCAAGACACCAATAATACAGGTAAGAAAAACTGAAAACCAAACCAGAGAAAGTCCAGCAATTGTCCATTGTTGAAAAAATAAATAGAAGGTTCAATTTTGAGGCAGATTGTCTCTCTGGGACTATTTCAGATGGGAAAAAATGGCTCTGGAACAAGAGAATAGAACATTGAAATCCCAAAAAGCAGTAACAGACAAGACATTAGCTTAAACACCTCCTAAAAATGAAGAATGAGACTTTGTCCTGGAAAATACTGACACTGGCATGTGATCTGTCTCAGAGACAGGGAGATACTGTACAGAAAGATAGTGGGGATGCAAAAAGAACTATGGTATCACAAGTAAAACAACAGTTACAAGGAAAGCTGAAGACAAATGGTAAGGGAGCAACAGCAACAGATGTTTTCCCTTTAGGTCATAAATGAAAACAGAAATCCTGATGCACAGGAGCTTTTCCGGAGAAATACATCTATATCAGGGCATGAAACACTAGTGAAACAAAAAGAGAACAAAACCCACAAAGAATAAATGCAAAACAGTCTCCTTTTTGCAAAGAGAATTAGGGCAAACACCAGGTAGCTGGTGATGGGCTGTTGTTTCAAGAACAATCACATCTCTTCCCACCAAGACATGCTGCGTTCTTGTGATGTCTTCATGACTTGCTTTCTTAAGGGCATGGTAAATGGCACAAGGTTTGGTCTGAAGTGGTTGTGCCATGCTCTAGTCAGCAATGATAAGCAGAGGGACGGTAAGGACAGCAGCACTGATTGCATGGCCTGAGGCAGAGAGCAGGGTTAATACAAAGGATAGGAAGTCGAGTCTCCTCACCAGGATGCTGCCAGAGCTTGTGAAGTTAGAAATATCCCGGCTGAGCTCAACCACACCTTACTAGTGAGCAACTATTATGTGCTGGTACACTCCCTTAGACATCTGTAACTGGCCATCATGAAAGAGCTGAAGGGCTCTTTCTGAAGGAAAGGGCTCTTTCTGTCCTTCAGCTGAAGGACAGCTGAAGAGCTGTCAACCACAGTGTCTGTTTATGTATTCCCGCGATGCAGTTTTCTTGAGCACATCATGATGCTCACAATACATTGTGTCATGGTTTATGTGCAGACAAGTTAATGCATCCACAGACCAGAGATGACTAAAATTTGAGATCCCTGCAATTCTCATTTTTATTGTGGATTTTCTTGTCAAGTGCAACACAATTCCCCTTTAATGGGGCAATGCTTTTTAGACAAGGAGGGCCAAATAACACCCTCTCTGAAATCAGCCACCTTTAGTCCTCTAATCAGAGAAAAGCTAAAGCATTCTCCAGCCATCCTACCATTGCTAGAGCAGGCTAACTCTTCCCTGTCTCCCCTTACCCACAGCCACTGCCATCCCATCCTCTCCAAGGAACATGGTCTGCTGGAGTATTGCTGGACCCCTGTACACTCCATCCTGGGCCATGAGGTGTCCCTTGGAAGTCATAACAAGTTGTCTATGAAACGCCAGTGCAAAAACTGTGCTCAAGTGAACACTAATGTTATCCTGTCCTAGCAGGCGAGCAGCTGTGGGGTGAGTGCATCCACAACCCTGACTTTCCACATGGATCTCTGCTCTGTATTTTTCCCCTAGAACGTCCGCATTTGATCTCTCTTCAGGAAAAACTGCAGTGAAAAGTGTTTTCTCAGACCACCTCC
This sequence comes from Coracopsis vasa, assembly GCA_026283785.1. Lineage (NCBI taxonomy): Eukaryota > Metazoa > Chordata > Aves > Psittaciformes > Psittacidae > Coracopsis > Coracopsis vasa. The sequence continues at coordinate 43,760 of JANHGB010042297.1, forward strand.
CTTTCAAGGCTGACATTATCAGTTTGGAATATTCACAGGGCTATTGGGTGTCCGGAAGAGGGAATGGCTGGGATCTGAATGTACCATTCAATCCTAATCCAAACACCTCCCCAGATTTAGCTCAGCCTATCAGGAAAGGTAATTTAGCACCTGGGGAAGATAGGGTTTGGAACTTGTGTTTGGCACGTCATCCAGCCACCTCTGAATGGACCTTCCAGATGAGACATTCTGTCACAAAGAAAGTTCATGGAGGTGTTAAGTGCAAAAGCATTCCTGAACCAATAGCAAATAATAATATATAAAAAATAAATCCTGCTTTTGCCAGGAAAGAATAGCTTTCTGTGTGTTATTCAGAATGTTGTTTGCATAAATAGCTGGGAAAGAAGGAGAACAGGGAAAAAAATAGAAACACCACTGTGATTTTCACAGTTCTAATAAACGTGGTGCATATGCAGAATTGCTCTGGAAACCATCTGGTTGTGCAGTCAGTGTAGCGCGTGCTTTGCTGGGCTATAGACATACCTGTTGAGTACAAGAGGCTAATTGAGGTTTATGCTCTACAGCCTGAGTGTCAGTGGAAACAGGGGTATATACATGTGTGTGCATATATGGCTACGTGTGTGTCTGGATCATTGAAAGAGACAGTAGATACAATTTCAATGGACTTAAGGGAATTAGAAGCCAGTGTCTCATTTTTATAAGTAAGTGACTCCTTGTTGAGGTTTCAACACAATATCATGGCAACACCATAAGAAGTTGCCACTCCTCAGCCAAAGCCCTGTAACTACCTTTTGAATGCTTGAGCTGAGAGCTCATCCTACTCATGTGGTGTAACCCTAACCTCAGGATAGACCCATCACAATCACAACGAACAGACATCAAGCACAGACAGCTCGTCAAGGGGTAGGTGGTAAATTGTTATACTGCCGTAACTCAGCTCTGTATGCCAGCACATAGGGTCTTGCTTTAATTCCACATGCATTTCTTACCAGGACTCCTAAATTACTTGTATAACTTAAATGTTTTCTGCCTAATTGGAGGGGAAAAAAAAAAAGAGAAAAAAATGGAAGTTAGAAATGCTGAATGCTCACAGCTTGAATCAACAAGAGAGCTGACCATGAGCAGATTTGTGAAACATTATAGCATTGTTATTGTGGGTTTCCAATTGCAGAACTAGGAATAAAACTGACACAAGATATAATCAAAAAAGAAATAAAAGACTGGAAAAGAAATAATGCTAGTCAACATTGTTTTATTAACAATCAGTCTCCTTGGGCAGATCTGATTTCATCCTCTGGTGAGATTATAAACTTACTTGATAAAAGTGACTGCATAAATGTAACAGACATTTTAAGGCTTTTGACTTCTACTAGACAACTTTCAGACTTTCAAATATTACACATTATAATAGTGCATGCGATGTACTTAATGGTGTAAAGAACCAACTAAGCATCAGGGACCAAAACCCAATCATCTTCATCATACAGGCATGGACAGGGAGGCGAAGTACTCTAAACTCTTTTGATAAACTATTCTATGATTCTGTTATTAATCAGGAGTAATGGCTGACTGCAGAAACCTTTGTATTTCAGGAAAAAGAGCTAGCCAGATGTGTATACAGTCTATTATATATCTGCAAACAATATTAGTCACTCATTAGCCCACAATGGCAAATAAACTCTCCTTTGCATGTTTCCAAATCAACTATTTTGGGAAGATATTGAAAAAACACTGGGATTCAGTTTCTCAGATAAAAAAGGAAAAAACCTGTTAGTTTGAAGAATAAATGTCAAAGAACACAAATTGGTTTGGGTTTGACCTTAGACCTGCTCTTCCTTAAATCTGAACTTCCCAAAATCAAGCGTTAATAGCATTTGAAAACCATTCTGCAAAGCTATGTCTCCCTTGCCATTCTAATACCATTGTACTGATGCTCCCTAGTTTTTCTCCAATGTTTGTCAGTAAGCAGACTTCTCTGTTTAATACACTTCTTTCACAAAACACCTTGAAGTAGATCTCTGTTTAACAGTTTTCATAACCTGTGATTCATGAGCTTCTTTCATTATTTTCATTGTTAATTACAACGCAAACAAAATGAAAAGCTTTTTTTGGGGGAGAAGAGCAAGAGGCCCCTTGTGATTTTAAGATTATGAAAGGTCCCTCCCATAGGAAAACTGCATCAATATTGTGGGAATAATAAGTATAAACTAAAGTGAAAGGCAGCTGAGTATTTCTATCAGAAACAGAGTAGCAACCTAAAGGAAAAAAACCCAATTTCAGAAATAAAAACCATTTTTCCCAAGAAAGTTATTTATTTTTCTGAGACTATTTCTATTCATTATTTCTGTAGCAGAAATGCTGGCTTTGTAATCTATGATGTTAGTGTAATTTAGATAAAATTTAATTGATTATTTAATACACCTCCTTGATGTTGTATGTTTCAGTGCATCAGTTTCCCTTACATATCTGAATGACACACCACCATTTGTCATCAACCACACAGTCTCTTTCACTGAGCATTAAACTGATTAAGACCCTTTCTTTCAAAACAGCTCTCCTCTGCCCTACTTTACAACATGGACAGTCTCAGGTGCCATGCTGAACCCCATCAGACAATACCTGAAAGAAGAATTGAGCAAACCCATTTGGTTCAGCAGCATAACCTCATATCCACTTGCCAATGCCCGTGGCACAGCCGTGACACCCTCACCCCAGCTAACATTCAATATTAGAGCCAAATCTTCCTCTGTGTAACTGCTGCTGGAGATTTAAAATGTTTCTGCTTTCCCTCTCACATCCCTATGTGCTAACCGCATGCCCTTGTAACTGTCTTGAAAAGAAAACAATAGAAAAAAAAGAGGGATCAGAAATCCCCTCACTAATTTTATCAGCTAGCGAGCTGACAAGCAGAAGTGTACGTGCTGTAGAACCGAAACAGGTGTGGTTTGAGCATTTTCCACATTTGGTCTTTGCAGAAACATGAACAGAGTGTATTAATTCCACCACACTGATAATGGGAGCTTGGAATCCGTTATCTGAAATAAAGATTCTTGGCAGAATTCCTCACGTACTCAAATGGGCAAGAAAACCAATAATGATGTTTTTCTTCCTTTTTTTTTTCATTAGGAACCTTTTCTAAGTACACCAATCTGTGTGTGAATTTTACTGAAGGATTTTTTGCTTAGCATGCTTTGCATGTGAAAACGTCACTGCCCCTCTCTTAAACACTGAGATGCATCCCATGACTCCATCTCGTACAAATACTACGCTGACAGGTTTGCATCTTTGTATGTATGTGAGTGTGCCCCTGTGCTTGCATACTTGCCCATAACGTGTGCAACACAACCAGGTTTGATACACTTGCGCAGTAAGAATAATCTATTATCAATCACCAGCATCTCTCTGCACATGTAAGAAACCACACATAAACTGTCTGGAGTCAGAAGGGACTGATAAGTTTTGGTAGGTAAATCAGACAACATGGTATCTCTTTGCCTTCATCAGGTCATTTTCTCTGCCATCTTTTTTGATGCTCCATAGTGCTGAACATGCAGACTTTGGCACCCCTAGTTTTGGGGGAGACTGCAGCTGGCAGGAAAATGACAGTACAAGATTTAAGACAGAAGAAGTGAATGAAGGGCTTGTTTGGCATTTTGCCTGTCTGATTCCACCTTTCTCTTATTCTTCACACCCCCTGCTCTGTGTAGCCTCCCATAATCATCCTAACCCTGGGAAGACATAAAATCCCTGCTAGGAAAATTCTGTAACATCTATACTACCTGTGGATGGCACAGATAATGTACTATAGTTTGATGACAGTATCACACATGTTTCTGCTCAGCAGAGAACACAAGTTACTCCTTTTCTCAAACTCTTCCAAAGACCTTCTCAAGACTCATTGCTTCCATGATGCAGAGAGTAGTTTGGCCAACTAATAACAGATTGATAATGCTCACAAGCATGCCTTCAGCGATGAAGTATAAGTGAAACAGCCCCTGAGAAACATGCAGCCAGCTCTCAGAGCAGGGGTTAGACTTCCCCTTTACATGCCCTAGCTCTTTGGCCACCCAAACTCCCACACTCTCACTCACAACAAATCTCAGCATCTTTCTTGAAGTTGCTGTCGTGGTCTATAGGAGGCAAAGATTTGTGTCTTACACAGGTGAGGAAAGCACTCAGTTGGAGGTCTCCTAGTTTGAGTGCTCTGCATACCAGCCACTGGCTGTTGAAGCAGGACACATCTTTTGACTGTGTTTTAGAAGCAGAAAAGATGGCCCATTTCTTTTATGAAACACCAGGTTTGCTGCTGAGCTTCGGACACTATCTCCCAAACAGACAGACGGCCTCTGTGTCATGCCAAGTGAGAGATCAAGGTTTCTGCTATGAGGTCTGTGATCTGTGTGTGGCCTTTCACCAAACCTGGGGCTTTAGTGCTCACAGAAGCCAGGCAAAGCAGCAGGATGTTCATAGATTTACAGATACTCAAGAAACATCGTTCTTCAGACCTAAACTATGTTCCAGTGGTTTCTTCCTGTTACATTTTTCTGTAAGGAGATATAGTACAACAGTAGTAAATTATCTTTGGGGTTTGGGGTTTAGCTTTCTTTTCCCTATTTCACCAGTTATTCTTTGGTAAATAGGATCATATAATTTAAATAGTCAAACTGAAGTTTATACTCAATATGATGTTTATAACAACCTGAAGTCTGAATATTTGAGACATGGATTTTGTACCCAAAACATGTCATGACTCTATAGACATTATATTTCCATGCTATTTGAGATCAAACTTCTCAAAACTCATTTCTGGAGTTCCTGAAATCTTTGCTTTTCAGCTTCCATTTTCAGCAGCATCATTTGTTGTTTCCTAAGACTGAGGGTTGGGCTCAGTTCCTTTTAGGTCTTCAACATTTTAACATTGTCTGCATAGTTTGGTTAATTTAATACTCTTTAGTTTTGCCTTCAGACTTGCATTGATTTCACTGTGCTTGCTTGCTTACATTTTCCAGTGGCAGTATTCTCCTCACTGGCTGAATTCACTTCTGTCAACGCAACAATGCACGTCAATCAATCACTTATACCCAAACTCGGCTTCTTGGTAGCAAGTCCCATAGGAAAAGCCAATGGTAAATGAGGGGAGTTCTCAATGAAAAGCTTAGACTACTTTTATTTCTGCATGTACAGGCTTCATTAACCTTTTTCATTCGTTGGCCAAACAGAATGCACTGGAAAGCCCGTTATCCATAGATGGCCGAAGGATACGGGCTTATTCAAAGGCAGCGCTCAGGAAGGGTGGGGTAATGCCAAAGGCCTAACGTAGTGCTTTACAGCTCTGAAATCCCAGCAGTTTTTGCCAGCTGTAGCAGGACTCCACTGTGTGCGCGCCAAGCCGCGGGGCCACACACAGGCTCCGTGGCTCAGCACCCACACAGCCAGCGTTTCCCTAAAAATAAGTGAAAAAAGGAGAAATGCTGAATCAGGCTCTCGGCGCTTAACCAAAAAACATGCACATAAACTATAATTTTTATTATAAAAACTCTGCTTGGGAACAGAGATATTGTAGGAAAGCTGGAGAAGAGGGGAAATATTCCTAGTGTTAAAAGCAAGCTAGAGTTCATGGCGTTTGACCACAATAGTTTTCTTGGCTGCTATGGTTCTATGACTGATTTAAGAGGGTTTAAGGTTAGTAAACCATAGTTGCATGTTATTATCTGTGCAGTTCTTGCACTTTTGCTAGCAACGCCATTAATTCATAGATTTATGATGATCACCGTAGTAGTATGGAGGTTATGTGTTTTTTAGGAACATTTGCTGGTGGAGGGAAATAATGAGAGGGGCAGAGAGACTTGATCTTCTAATCTATAGTGCTGCTGCATCCATAAAAGGCATTGGTCCGTAACCTGGCCCAAAACCTAGAATGCACAAAAGAAACCCCAAAACTCGTCCTTACCTAACCAGCTTGACCATAAATTTAAATATATCAAAAAGCATTGCTGGTCTCAACGTGATTGACTGATGGGTCACAAAAAGTACACGTAAATAGAAGAAAAAATAACAAAATTAAGATGTGTCCTTTGACAGAAAGGGTAGACTTTGATTTTAATAGATTTTACAAATATTTTCTTTATTTTTAAGAGAAAAAGCCAAGGAGGTGTTTTTGAATTTCTTTTTCTTTTAGTCTTTCATTGCTTTACACATTGCAAGAGTTTAAAACCATACTATAAAAGCTGAAGGATATTAATCTGTCATAAAAAGCTTAACACACGATGATATAGATGACAGGAAAATGATCTACAACAGTGTTAAACCACAGAATAATTATTAATTATTAAAGCCTCAGCTCCAAAACATTCTAAAGGAGCTTTCCTGCTTTCTGTTAGGTCAGGAAGAGAGAAAGTTAGAAAGAAAGAAAAGCCTATAGTCCGTTTCCAGTCTCTCATGCTTTTTGAGCTCAACTCTGCATACAAATCTATATTTGTAAGACACCCTCATCTACCAGTTAATCAAAGCCCTGGAAATTCAAGGAAACCTGTGTTTATGGAAATCTGGCATTTCTGTAAAGTTTTGAATGAAAGCTAAATAGAGCAGTTCATCTCATTGAAACTAATGGCTTCTGCCAAGTGGTTTTGCAGTGCTGGGTCTTCTGGCACAGTCAGCATTTAGGAATTCATTTATGAGCTGGGTTAGCTGGAGACTCTGGAATTCGAATTTATGTCTAAGACTTAGTGGTTTATTCCTGATAGTTCTCTGTAAAGAAATTGTAATCAATTTACCAAACTCGGACTTTCTAATATGCAGAATAGAAAGCTGGCCTTTTTTTCATGATTTAGGGCTTGGGATTTTTTTCCCCCCTTTCCCCAGTGGACAACTGCAAACCGTACACATGTACATTGTGTAGCTGAAGGGGGCTTTTTAATCACCCATTCATACTTGCTTTTCAAAAAGCTTTGTCCTTGTGCTCTTGACTTCCTATGGGCCTGATCCTGCTCCCACTGAGAGTGCTCACATTTTCCTTTGGGGAAACAGAATTTCACTTCAGATGAAGTCACAGTTGCACATAAAAAGCAGAGAAAAGTGTGGCTTGTCACATGAGCTGATTTTATTTCAATCAGTATTTGCATGAACATGCAGTCAGGCTCCATTAAGTACTTGTTTGATTTGCTTAAAAAATATACGTCTCCAGGAGCTGACCAGCATAATTGAATATTGGCTTTTTTTCTGAGTCATAAAAACCTAGACATTTTTAGCAAGCAATGAGCAAGAATTGCTCTACCCTTTCAATGCAACTATAAATTTGCTCCTTTTTTCTCCTTTTAGAACTCCTTTGAAGAACTCATTGAATAAATTAACAACTTGGAAAGCTGCCTGCCGTTTTTGTTGGCTTTGGGTTTCAGGGAGTTGCTTGGTAAACAAAAGTCAATGGATTCAAACAGTAACAAAGTAATTTAAATGATTAATCAAGTGTTAAAACTAGCTTAACCTCTCCTGTTTTACAAACTCTATATCACCCTCACTAAACTAATAGAGGAATAAGACACCAGTCTGGAAATCTCATCTGAAATATTAGATTGAGAATCAAAAATTCAGCCAAGCAGTGTGGTTTGTAGGGATATCCTGGCGGATAATAAATTGCATTAATCTTACTTAAATTTTCCATCTAAATCATGTCTTGAGACTGCATTGCACTGAGGGGAATGTGCCTAGCTTTGAATGCATTGTGCTACTGAAAAGGTTATTAAAAGGGGAAAAAAAAAACCCAGATAATGACTTTTCTTGTTTTTCTTCTGACTACTTTTTCCAATATTGAGGAACCTATGCTAAATGTTCTGGCACCTAATGAAGAAAGTCTGCTTTCTCCTGCCAGTGCTTATGTTTTCTAATAGAAGATAAGAAACTCACATACCCAGAACACTTGAGGCATATACTTTTTCTTTTCTGGCCAGAAATTATACGTGTAGACAAAAATAACCCCAGAGTTTTCCCAGCATCGTCAGAGCTAAGTATTTTCCTCATCTTGCTCATTCAGAAGAATTCCACTTTTCCAGCTACACAGAGTATGAAAATAATACAGAAAAACTCCTCTGGGGTTTTAGTCAACTTGGAAATCTGAAAGAAGTCCGAAGGTTATGAAGTTCTACCCATCTTTTCTGCTTCAGTCCACCATCTACCACAACAGTGTCATTAGTCTAAAATGAAATGAAAGATGTTACAAGGAAAGGAAGAGTTTCTTTAAAGCACAACCCCTTGGAAATTGTGAGTGGTGTTGTTAGCAGGAGCATCGTTCTACATGGTGGGTTTGTCCTCAAAGCTGATGGAGAGGACCATGCTGATGTCCTGAGCATGCGCAGGCACTGCCTGGATTGGTGGTGCAATGGGCAGGAGCAGTCATGGGGCTCCCATGCAACTCAAGCTTGCAACAAGGGGTGATGTCAGTGTCATGATGAGGAGACTGGGTCAACTGGTGACCAAGGAAGGTTGCTTCCACCAGGCTTCGATGTTGACCTAAGGTCTTTATTCAGCTAAAGGATGAGTAAGTAAATTGAGGAGGAAACTGCTGCCAGTTTGCACCAGAAAAGCTGTAGATGTGAGATGTGTTGTAGGCGTGGGACACAGTCATGTTGGTGTTTCTATCTGGCAAGGCAGGAGGGAAAAGAGAGATGATGGAAGCAGTAAGTCCACAGAAATCAGCAGGATGGAGCCTGACCTGCTGGTTAGAAGAAGCAGCATTGTGACTGTTGCCAGAGCTGTCTACAGACTATCACCAAACACATCAGCATTCAGAGCCGAGAGGAGGATTATTTCCAAGCAGCATTACACAATGTTATGCAGTGTCATGCTGATGAACAATTATATTCTATTCCTACAAAGATTTGGCCTTGGAAACCCTGAGAAGTTTTCAGCAGCTTCCGTCAGTATTTCATCCCCAGTCCCAAGTCTTAGAGCACTGTCAGAACAGACATGCACCAGGCTGGTCTTAAATGAGAGAGAGAAATGGTCCCTTCGATGCCTCAGGACCCACCCAGCTTCATGTCTGATTTGTGTGGTCAAGCAGGGGCAGAGGTGGATGGAAACGTGTTTTGGCTCTTCCTATTCATTCCCAGTTCCTCCCAGTTGTGGTCCTGAAGCCTCAGGCTAACCAACCGTGTGAGAAATGGGCAGGGTTGTCTCCTCCTGAAAACATGAGTCCTACTGTGTGTCCCACAATGCTGCCTGACAAACTTGCTTGCATTTGCACATGCTGTCAACTCTGCGAATGCTGCAGTCATCGCAGCAAAGGACTGCTCACTTTTCCAAGCCATGCAACAAGGGCTGTCCCATAATAGGTTTTTCACTCTTTCTGCAGCATCAAAAGCCCAAGTAAGTCCAATCTGTTTTCCGTGCAAATCGGTTTTGCACAACTAGGAAAATACTGGACCAGCAAACTCTTCTTGGGAAACAAATTCCCATTAAAATCAATGAGGCAAGCTTCCTACTTGTTTCCATGGCATTTTGTTAGATATTAAACAGCCTTATGAAAAGAAAATATTTCATTTCTATTTAGAAGCATCAACACTTTAATATGCTACTACTAAACCACAAATCAAGCATAAAAATGAGTCATCTGATCTCAAAGTTTGTACATTTCCGTACACAGTTGTTGCAATCATCCCTAAACTGACGTTTAAAAGTCTGGTAAATCAAAACTAAAGCTATGCTTCAGAGGTAGTAAATACTTTCAAGGCACCTGAAGAGTCTTAATTCTTCCCTGAAGTCCAGGCACACAGAAAGGGAAAAGGGGGTGGAATTTAAAAAAGCAATGAGGGTTTTAAAAGTCAATTCATTCTTATTTAAGGTCATAAACTCTGAAATGGCAGTCTGAGTTGTTTTCAGGAGGGGATTAATGTTGCCTGGGTAGTTTTGCCCTTCCTATTTTCCCTTGGTGCGTTTGGATTTGTTGTGAGTGCAGCCTTGGCTGAGGTTTACAGTGCTTGAGTTAGGCTAATTATAAGACCATGTTGGGTTTTTTTGTTCTTTGAATATGGATGGATACATGTTCTCAGTCTTGGTTTCATTTTGATGTAAGGTTTTGGTCTTTTTCCTATCCAGGAAGGTATCGTAGATATATGCTTAAAAAGTTGGGACAGTTCTGAACTCAAAAAATCAGCAGATTCCAATTCAGAATTAGAATCTACCCCCTTATGAATAACGCCGTGAGTTGGACCCCATAGCCAAGCCACCTCCAAGCTTGCGTCTTGTGTTTGGGATTATTTTTTCTTTGGCAGGGCCAGGGAGAGCAGCAGGAATGCTTTCCACGCCTGGATGAACTGCCCATTGAGTTTAAGGGTGAGGTACCAATGTGCAGACAAAATCATCATCTGGCTGGGGAGCTCCTCCTCCTTCCTGGCTGGCAGTTTTGTCAATCGCGCTCCCAGTCCCATCCCCTGAGTGTGACACATGGATCGGGATGAGCATCGGGAGCTCAGCTCCCGCATCTCCCACAGCACAGGGCTACTCTCGCATCTAGTGGTGGAGATAACAAAGCTCCCATTGATCTCCAGGCCACAGGATCAGTCTCATGCAAGCCTAAATTGCTCATCTGTTTTTAATGCTAAGAGCTATTTGTTTTCTTTATGGACAGCGTGGTTGCAAAACCATGTTGTTTAAGATTAAACTTTTCTCATCTGGACAATGACAGCAACAACAACAACAAAGAATGAAATGCTTTTGAAATAATGACAAAATCAAATAACTATTTTTTTTTTTGTATAAAAGAAAGTAATTACATCCAGGCATCCAGGCTGACCACAAATGCCAAGTTTGTGCTTGATGCAGTTTTAACTGGTTGAAATATTATTTCTAAACAAACAGAGTTGAAAATGGAAATTCTGACGAAGCTTTGACTATATTGCTATTACTATCATGTTAAATCATTGTTATTGTCCTAGTGGTGTCAGTGCACAGCTACAATTGCTTGTGGAATGATGAAAGCTCAAACTCAAAAAACTCAGCTTCTCTATATAAACTTCAGAGTATCCAGCTAGAGAAGAATTACACTCACACAACTTTTTAGCATGAAGTCATACTGAATTTGTTATAATAAACACATTATTAAATGTAGCTTCTCTCCTAAGTCATTTACATGCTATTCAAGGAGGTCTGATTTGGTTTTAGTACCCACCCCTTATGTAGGCTGTTCAACAGTAATGGTGCAGTGATTTAAAAGGCTGCTGTCTACACTGACCTTTATTTCTTGTTTTGCTGTAATTTTTTCACTGGAATCTTTCAATGGGGACCTTTTTAGGGGTGTCAGCTGCTGCAAGAAAGTTTCAGCAAGGTATAAGTGGTTCGATTTGGTTTAGATTAATTATTCGGGTATTAGCACATTTCAGAAACCATGGAATTAACTCAGTAAAAGCGTGATTATAGTAATAAAACTGGATCATGCAGAGCTGGACTGTCCTAACTGAAAAGATTTTTTTTTTCTCACATGGACTCACAGATTGTTATTAACAAAATTAAGTAAGTTCACACTCTTCTCATACTGTCATAGTGAAGAATCTATCACTAATATCTATGATGGTGTTCTCCACCTCCTCCTTATAGTATTCAGGCAAGCAGTACAGAAGAATGCCCTCTAGTTTCTGCTGAGAGACCATTTAACTGGGCCTAGACATTGAGAAGCACCACACTTAAAGGGAAAAAAAAGCAAAGTTTCTGCCCCAAAGTGCTCCCAACGAAGGGGTTTTAAAACTGTCTGTAGGTTTAGGCATTTCTTTACCATTAACAGCCAAATCACACTGTCTACCCAGCTCCTTGCAGGCACCTTTTAAAATCTACCAGGACCAGATGGTGCCTATTGGCATGGTTGTTCTGGGAAGAGCAACAAGACAAGAAACAAACCTGGCCCAGAGTGAATGCGTACTGTAATCCATCTTGCAGCAACACGTGTATAAGCTAGCCATCTGCTCTGCACCTCTGCTAAGGTGATTGTTGTGCAAACTCATCATTTTAAGTGGAATGCTGACAGGGGCTTAAGTATGGAAACCTGTATCTGAGGAGTATGTGTGTATATACTTAGTGCAGCACACAGAAGGATACGTACACCACTGTGAGAGTGCGAAATCACCCAGGAGGCTTCTTGCAAAGCTGGTCTTTTTGTCTTGAAGAGACAAAAGTCTGAAAGGTACTTGGCAGTAGCTTGAAAGCTCACTTTCTCATCTAATCATTGGTGAAAATTACTGTGGTGTCCAGGTGTTACAGCTGGACAATTTGTCTTATTCTATGCATTGCTACTTCCTTCCTGAGATAATAACAAAACCATATTGGCCTACTGCGACGACCACTGGGAGGAATTTTTCTTCCCCTTCTCTATCAGCCAGTTCTTACCTTTTGCCAGGTTTGTCCCTTGTATTTACTACGTTACATCCCTCCTTTTGTCTAAAATAAATACTCTGTGCAAGGGCAAGAGAAGCGGTCCAGTGCTTGGTTGCCCCAACTGTGTAGATTACAGGGCAAGCCAGAGCATGGATAGGGTCAGTTCCTACACCCCTTCCATATCATAACCTAGTTTTAGCAAGCTGTCTGTCATTCCGTGTATGGCTTGTCTAAAAACTCTGAACTCTCTGGTTTCCTTAGCCAGGGACCTTAAAAAAGCACTTACTTCCAAAGGTGCTGGCACCTGCGGTTTTCTCAGAAGTAATTTCTTCTGAAGTTTTCTTTCCCCTAACTGAATGTTTTCTTGATTAATCAGTTCCATTTTCCACCATTCATTCTTCTAATTCTGTTAGAAGGAAAAGGGTGATGCTCTGAACAAGACAGAGACAGAAAGCAAAACCCAAAAAAGGGGAAAAAGGAGTTGAATTTCCAATAACTCAATTTCAGCTTCTTTTAGTGAAATAATACAAAAGTTGGGTTTCCATTTATGTCTGAAAAAATGGGCCTGAGTTCTTACTAGCATGGTGCCTGGTATAGGTGCCATGGCACCTATTCATGAGGTGCCTGGTTCTTACTGAGTTTGCTAGAACCTAAATATGAAGTGCAGTGAGGTGCCAAACTGAGAGAAAACACGCTTTTCTGAGCAACAGTGCAGTTAGGAGCACATGTAGTAGAGCTGGAGGGCTGTACTACCTGTTGCAAAGCAGTTGTCCCTTCTCTGACAGCAATGATATCCTCTATCGAATTCTCCTCCAAACTTCCTATCTTTTGGGTGAAGTTGACTTTGTTTTAATCCTGGCTGCAACATCACAGGACTGAACTAAAACCTAGGAACACTTCTGAACTCAGAGACAGTATAAATGTAAATCTGGACCTAGCTTTACAGTTAGGATATGTCTGAGGTCCCCATCATAGAATCACAGAATGGTTTGTGTTGGAAAGGACCTTAAGATCATCTAGTTCCAGCCCAGAATACAGTAATTAATAATAGCTAGCAGAGGGGGTTTCACCCCAGATCCAAAGGCACTTGTAAGGATGGACATAGTGTTTCTCCTATTCTGCAAACGAGGAAACTGAGGCACAAGGTGAGTTGTTTTAAGACACTTATCTTATAATCCATAGCTCAACAGTCATTTTCGTGGGCCACACTCAGCCCATGTAGGAGTCCTGTGCTGGCAAGAAAGCCACAGCACTTTATGTGAATTAGTACTGCAATGGCAGCCTGATTTACAGACACCTCTGCTGCTGGGGTCAAAAATTAAGTCACTTTTCAGCCTTGGGGGCAGAGCTGCCAACTGTAATTAAAGGCTTTCCTTTGAAATATGTGTCAGACTTTACACATGGTGAAAAGTGCTTCTCACAATATGAGCTTTCAGGTTGCTGCACTGAACAACATACATGCAGCTAACCACTTCTCTGTTGGGTCCCAACAGCATCTGTTCCTTTGCCAACATTTTACTGGCATTCCACCAAAGTCAGTGTAGTGTGTAGTTCTGCCAGGTAGGGCCAGAAGCAGTTAAGAGGTTAATAGACTCCATCCGACTTCAAACAACAATGCAAACCTCAGAAGTGAACCGAACAGACTGCTATCAAATGAGGAAAACAGATAGGCTTTGTGATGATTTGACTAATTGCAGGAGAGGTTGTCTCATGCAGATGGTACTCTTCCCACCCCTTCTCCAAAAGGATGCTGGCTGAAAGGGATTCATTGATCACAGCTTGCATGAGAATCTTAAACCCCCTAATTCAGGGAATCAATCAAAGGTAACTGTGTCCCTAAGTCATCTAGACCCTTTTGAAACCCTAGTGTCATCTTCCTGTTCTGGAAAGAGCTATCTCCAACATTTCAGCTCCTGCTGGGCAAGTATAACACCATCCTGTCTGGCCCTCAGCAGCACGCTCTGGCTTTAGCAGGGGCTTTTCCTGCAGTTACTTTTCAGGTGGATTAAGCTGTCTGTGGAAAGTCACACAGGAGCCTTTCTTGTGTTCCAGAGCGCCTTGTCTCCAGCCAAGTCAGAAATACTGCTAGCACAGCCACCTTGTGGCATTGGAGTATCTGCGTTTTCAGTCCCTGGAGACAACAGGAAGCTCAGAGTCAAGCCAGAATTTAAAATAAATACATAAAAGTTAAGCAAATATTTTTGAACCTCTCAAGCAGGCTTGGGTTTTGTTTGATTCAAAGTAATAATAATACTTAGCACTTACAGTGTACTTTATAGCTTGAAAGCACTATGCAGACTTTAACTACTTAGGTTTTGGGCAATGGTCTGGATCAGCGAATTTGATCTGCATTGGTTCTCCCATGCCTGGAGAGTGTATTTGGGAAGTTAGAACAGAGAAGCAGGAATATCCTTTTTGTCTTTTGAGTTCTTCTTTCAGTTTTTGCCACTGAGCCGATTTGTAGGAAATCATTCCATCTCTTTCGATCTTAGCTTACCCAACACAGAATGTATTCTCCAGCCTCACTTGCCTGCCTGTTGTGAGATGTAACTTCAGGGATGCATCTAAGGTACCCTGACGGTTGCATAGGTGCAGATGTTTCTTGTTCTTCCCCTCTTGCCTGGTGAAAATGAAAGCCTAAATTGTGGATGAAATATATACTGGCAGCTAAACAGCTCAAACCATCCCCGATTACCTATGTTGGTCTAATAGTAATCTCATCCACTGCCCGAGGCACAAGGCTTTTGAAAAGGTTACAGTAAAATATGTAAATAGATGAACCATATGCATGTGAAAAATTCTCTCAGGTCCTAGTGTATGTCTATTGTGGCTTGAGCTCTCCTTCCAAGCCTTGTTTTTCCAAGAGTCAGCTTTAAAGCTCGGCATAGCTACTGGACCAGTTTATGATCTAAAGACATATTTACAAGTTCAAACCACTTCAGGAGCTAATTATATTCTGGACATGCTACAATATTTGGATGCCAAAACGTCCGCATTCTGTGAAGTTAATGTTTGGTAGCTTTCTCAAGAAGACCTCGTTTCACAAACTCCAGTTACAACAAATGAACACGTTCCTCTTTTTGTTTCCTCTTTTTTGCTGAATTTGAGAAAAAAGGAGAGTAATCATACTGCAGTGGAAAACACTTCATTTTCTCATTAAAAAGTACATTTCAGCAGCTTTTCATCACACTGTGCTGCCACCCTCAGCTTTCTGTGAAAGGAGCTGCTAGGAAAGACCTCTAGCAGCATGGAGAAGGGACACAAATGACTGCGATAAAGCAAGCAGAACTATTCTCCACTGGCTTAAGTGGGTGCAAGGAGAGGCTCAGTTAAAGGGGAGCAGCAGCCATTAACCAAAGATTATTGTTCCTCAGCTAAGTTGTTTATTTTCTCAGTTTGACACTACTCATGGAACCAGCAAGTAGACAGCCCAAATGGAGGTGGATGGGGTTGGTTTCACTGGACCTGGTCCTTGTTCCTGACACTATATAGGGCTAAGCCAAGTGCTGCTGCCTTGATTTCCAGTATTGTGCCAGCTGGGGAGCCTGCTGATCTCTATGGGCATGAAGGTTGCTGGATGCTTTGCTGGACATCCTCAGGCCACAGCAGAACAAGCACAAAGCCATCCGAGAAAGGAATCAAGGACCAGAGGAAATTCCTCACCGACTTCAGCACACATTTGGTCAAGTTCAAAGTGTGAGATGGCAAGACAGGACAGCAGCAAAAGTGGGAGCTCAGGGAAGAGACTGTACAGCTCCAGCGACAGAAGTCTAAAGCTGATCATGAAAAGGATTCCAGCCCTGGCATGCAGGAATGTGACATGTCTCTGCATGGTGCTGCAGGCAGCAGCTGGTGGAAAAGTAGGAAGCTGCTGGTAGGAAAAAGCTGGAAGCCAAGCTGCTTTGTGTCCCCAGGACCTGATGCAGTGTTACTCAGTAATGAGAGGCTACAACGGGAGGCTACAAGCAGCGGGTGATGCACCAGCCCAGTGTGTACATGTCAGAGCCATGTCCGAGTGCAACCTATTTGCTGTATCTAGAATTAAGTTTTTCAAGTTTTCCTTCTCACAACTGATCATTTACCATCCCTATGATTTTTCTTGCTGCTTATTCTCTATAGACATTGCCACCTCTTTGATCTCTACATAAATACATGCAGCTCTTGAGCGCACTGTTTACATAGATTAAAAGGAATCCTAAACCTTACATGTACACACTGATAACCCCAAATCTGATTTGTGATTGAGTACCTGAAAATGGCTTTTACTCTCTGGAATTTTAAGGTTTACAACAACAAGCCAGATGTCTTAAGCCCTAGACAGCACGGGCTTTCCCCTTTGAATATAGCAAACACTGGCTTCCATGGTAAGGTCGGATCTTCAGCAGCGGTGCCTCTGAATACCAGAATGGCATTCAAGCCTGTGAATTTTACTGTGATCCACAAAGCCAGTTTTATCTTCTATGAGCAGGATCAGTTTATGTATCATCCTGACAGCGCAAGTATCTTGAGAGAGGTGTGCTGTGCTCTTAAACTCTTCACTGAACCAAAAAAACCTGACCTTAATGTGGTATGGCACATGAAGCAACTTGAATGCCATTAAACCACTGTTGAATTTGTACAGTTTCTGCGTATTTTCAAAACCTGATGAATTATATTGCCCACAGTCCTTCTCAGTAAGATGGCCTCATCTTTGCAAAAGAAAGTCATGAGAAACACAAAGCTCAGGATTATGAAACTAGAGAACACTGCATAGAGATAATATATACATTAAGGCCAGAAAATTTCCCAGCTTCTTGAATTCCTTGATTCATTACTTACTCCAGTTGAATCTTCATAGGCATCATCACTGATTCTTAGCACTTTAATTATAGTTTAACATTTTCTGTCTGAGCAGTGTTTTTGACAGTAGAGCTGCATACCAATATAGACTGCAGCAAAATGAGGAAACAGTTTGTGTGTCTACACCGACACCAATACCAAAACCACTCCAACTTACTAGACAACCTCACAAACATTCATAGGTCCGTTAATTATAGGCTGTAGTCATTAGAGGCTATTTTTCTCGTGTACACTGACCACACGACTTCCCCTAATTAAATCTTGCTTGAGTTAAGGTAGCTCCTTCAGGGAAAAGAAAAGCACTGTAAGATCAAGCCACAAAGATTTTTCTGTAGTACCTGTACTGGGACTTGGGCTTTTAGAGCAGAACTACCTGACAGTGCCAGTATTGACCCAAAGTTACAGGAGCCTTTGAAGTGCAAGGCATGGAGACTCTTAAGTGAAGAGGAATCTGTTACCTCATTGATGAGGTTAATCCTGTACTACCACATCTATGCTGAGCACTGCTCTGCTTAGCTCAGCTCATCTAAGGCAACATTAGCTTCAGGGAGCCTGTGGTTATTTTTAAAAAGCCACAAAAGCTGTAAAGAGGCTTCCTTGTACACATTTGTAGAAAAATCATGTCAGTGCAGGCACAGGAAAGGCCTTATCTGCTGCACAATTATTTTCAGGAATGAGATGCCACAATGCACTGATTCAAATGATGCAGAGATCATTCCTGAAGCTGGCAGTGTTTGAGGAAGATCATATATACACTGAATAAAGATAGGCTGTTTATGTCCTGAATCAGCACATGAAGTTGCCATACAGTGTGTCACAAGTGCATGGAAATTTACCTCTCCAAGAAGAGATACTGTGATAACATTTAGCAGATTCTTTTTTCCACCTGGCACTTGACACTTTAGTCCTTTTCAAGTGTCTGACCACCTCCATGTGCTTCGGAAACCTCTCTGCCAATCCCAACAAGGCCTGAGAAGATCACAGGAGTTTTCACATACTTGGCTGCCCCAACTTATTAAACAGTCTCCTTATAGGATGTTTTTATTTTTCAGCCTATATCCCAAAAGCCTGATGTTCTTGGACAAGGAAATGTGATTGCGGGTGGGCTCAGGAGTTTCTGCCCTCGCTGCTTTCCTACCTGATCTAAGGAAAGTTCTTTAGGCTGGAAAGAGACTTCTCCCAGACTTCCCTGGGAGGTGATTTCACAGCCTTAACTCACACAGAATGGCTCTTACCCATACATACAGCCAGTTCTTTGGGTGATAAAAATGGGTAGAGTGCCAGGGTTTTGCCCTTTCATGCTCATAGGACGACTCATTGTCATCAAAGGCTGAAAAACCAAGCTATGGATTTTACAGCTGTAATGTATGGATCACCCACTAAACTCTCCAAGTGGGACCTGTAGATCTTTAAAAGCACATTTTTTTTAGTGAAAATATCTACATGGATCTAATGCTGACTTTGAAAAAAGGAATTCCCTCTGACCCACAAAAACTCACACCTTCCTTGCTCCACCTTGTTTTCAAGGGAAGCCAAGGCAAAGAGAGAAGCTTTGTAACGTGTTGGTCAGAAAAGCCAGACATTCATTCCTGGTAATGCCTTGCCCCAGAACATGCCCCCTACACATCTTCTGATGATGTTTCCTACTGGTGTTTTCAATTCACACTCCTCCTGCTCTCTTATCTCAACTGTGGATAAATGAAAGTGATTCTGAGGACTAATGTCTGGTGAATCTCTGCAAGTATGGGGCAGTCTAGGGAGCACAACTTCGTTATTATAGCTGTCCGTTTTCACAAAGCTGAATGAATTTCTTCACCACCTACCTTACTCTTTTGTGCCTTCTTGACTCCACTAGCCAGCATGTTTGAAGCACAGAGCCAATACTCGAACTATCCCTACCCAGCCCACTAGTCTCTGTTCCCATCCATCTGTCTAGGAGGCTTAATGGTGGCTTCTCTTCTAGCTAGCTTGCACTCTTACCTCCAAACAAAAACAAGGTACAGGAGTGAGAGGTACCTCTATCTGTCTTGCTACTGCATTATATTCATATGCACCAAGGTCTGAACTCTACAGCACTTTGTAGCATGAATCTGAATGTCGCAGAAGAAGAAAAATACACAGTTCAGTCTTTCTGGCTGGTAGATGAAGAAATACTAGTGATGCTGCTGTACAGCCTTGTGTTCCTGGTCAATCTGCCATTGCCACCTGTCCTGGCCAATATTAAATTGTCATCTTTGCTCACTCCTGCTGAATCCTTATCAGGAAGATACCAAGTTTGAAGAGTATATAGTCTTTTTAGGAGTCATAGATTTCTCCTAAGTAATACCAAATATTTGAGCCTGGAAGAATCTAGTGGGCCCTTACTGAAAACCTCCAAGGCTGGTGAATACCTCTGTATGATTTGATCTTGTTTTGCCATTGATTGTCCACCAGTAGGGAGAATTGTTACTGATCAAGAGAGCTTGAAGGTACTGTCCCCATCAGAGAACAAGTGTCACTGACTCCTCTAACTCATCTATATCAGCCCTATTTGATGTTAATGGACAAACAGGCCAACTCTTCAGCATTTGTCTTCCTGCAAAGATTAAGGACTCTTTCTGTCATGGAGAACTTGGCCTTTTAATGTGGGACCAAAGTCCCTGCTGAACATATGCTTTCCAGATGGACCTAATTAAGAATATGTGGCAGCATTTGCGGGTGAATAAATAGAGAAAGAGGAAACTTGCTTAGCGGGAGGTCTATGGAAAATGCTGCAGAGGACTAAGAACTAGAAGACCACTACAGTGGCTGGCTGGTGTCTTCTCACTGAGAGCCACAAATAGAGAAGGGCCCATGAACTGAGTCCTTCATATTACACAGTCAAGCTTGAAGGCTAAAGGACACAGGGAACAACAGAAGCAATGCAAAAAATAAACCTCATGGTGTGTTTGGAGAGAAAAAACTGTGAAACATGGCAAGTCAGACATTACTGCAGAGAAGGACAAACGAGGGCTGCAGCTCAAGGGACTGGGAGGGCAGGTTAAGAGCTGTGGAAATTGCAGAAGATGACATAACTGCAGCATTTGCCATGTTTGTGATACCTCTGTTTGGGCCAGAGATGGTTCGTTTTCAGCTATTGGTATAGCTGATGAATGCTACTTCTGTTTCCCCAGAAAGTCATATCTTCTTAAAGAGTAATATGGTAAGATTCTCAAAGAAGTAATTAATCAGATTTTCCTTACTTACTGCAAGGCAGTTGCTCCAACTCTCTCTCCCCAGGTAAGCATCTGACCAGCTCTCACTGCTTGGACTCACACCAGGACCCATCTTTCGACATGGAGGAATTGAGGACCTGCAATTCTGGAAAGCAGCATTGGAAGGCATTGGTTAGGAGGAGAGGTAGGTTTACAATGAACAGAACATCATTCGATATTACTAATGTGACATGAAGCAGAAAAACGGCTGCAGCATCATGGTTGTAAATTCTTCGGACCAGTGACTGCTCTTGGCCATGGATAGAACACCTGAAAGAATGGGGCCACATTAGGGTTTCTGGGAACTCCTCTCCTGCTGCTAATGAACAAGTGTGGGCTTCTCCAGACAATTGGTTGGCTATCATCTCCCAAAGAAGGCCTGCAATACAGCTCCTGCATGCACATTCAGTTCTGACCTTCAGACCTGCTGAAACCCAGGGGGGAACAAGTGACATCATGGTTGTGAAACTAGGACTGGGTTTCGTACAAGAACAGTTTTGCACACCAGGATTTTTGTCAAGTCTTGTTACTGATGCAGTTTCATACTCATTGCTATGTCCTGTAATCCACCACAGCAAGGTGCATTGATCCCCCTAGGGACAATGATCACTTGATCTCTTTACAACCAGCCTGGGTTGAGAGATAGATAGATAGATAGATAGATAGATAGATAAAAACTGAAGACCTCAGGCTGACCAAAAGGAAAGTGATTTGTGCACGCATCTCACATTTCAAAAGATCGCAGTCAGCACAGCAGAAGGAGAACCACTGTAGCATTGGCTACCTGGTAAGTGTGCACAAAGAAACCCGAAGACTCTGGGAGTTAATCTGTTCTCCTTGGCTGAGGAATGAGCCTTCCAAAGGCTGTTCAGGCAGTTTACTGGACCTCTCAGCAGAAATATGGGATGCAGGTGCGTCTCCACCGGGTCAGGGAATAAATTCAGGGTAAAGTATAGAGACAGAAAAACAAGTGCAAACATGGGAAACACAGCCGCAAAACAGTCACAGCATTTCAGGCAAAACAAACAGTAAATTGGACGGGGAGAGAAGCTGGAAAATGTACCCAGTTCTTCCAAACAGGAAGAACTTCAAACTATTTTAAGTGCCTTGCTTCACATCCAATCATCCCATTTACCATTTACCTACAGTCATTTTGTGAGACAAGCGCAGGAGATAACAGGAAACACACTTTTTACACACTGTGTAAAAGCTCTAACACCACGTCCTTCCCGCTTCTCTCCCTCTCCCCAGTGCTCTCCTCCCCCAGTTCTGAGTCCTTTCCAGAGTCTGACTCCAGCCCCCAGGTCCAAGGATAGGATATTTTTCCTCAGGGACGACTCCCATAGACCTCTGGGCTGCAACAGTTCCAGGCATGTGGCTATGGGAGAGCAAAACCCCAGAAGAAATATGAAGTTCATTTTTTAACTAAAATTATGATTTATGAGTAACAGCTGAGCAGACTACGAGAGGTTTCATTTAAACACATTTGAAGGCCACAGTGATTTAGTAGAACTGTATATGCTTCCTCTTTTGTGAGACTTATACATCACATGTGCAAGTACCAGGCTCCTTCTCCTACTGTCTCTGTGTTTAGTCTTACACATGATAACCATGTGCTTTCAGCACCTCACATACACTAATGGCTTTTTTCATCAGAATTTGAGGGATGAAAAACCGAAATAAATAGACTAAGCATGCCCAGGAGGGCTGGGACCAGGCCCCAGGTTTCTCACATCTCAATACCAGTGCCTCAGTTGCTCCCTTTCCTTCTCACCCAGAGCTTCCCTGCCCACAGCAGAAGGATTGGAAGTAGCTGAACTTTAAGGTCTTTTCCAACCCAAACCATGGTTCTATGACACATCACACATACAATGAAAGAATCATAGAATACTTAGGGCTGGAAAGGACCTTAAGATCACCTATGTTGTTGCCACAAGTGACAGTTCATCTCCAGGAGTCTCCTGGCTGCATCATAGGATGGTAAGGAGTAAGCTGGGGACGTGCCTGGGCCACTGGAAAGCTCAGCAGTCACCATGGGGGCTGCTGGCCTCTGTCAACAGGAGGCCCTTTGCCATTACTGCCTTCATTGCAACTTAGCCAAAGAACTCAGCTGAACTCCAGGCATAGAAACAAGTATTAACACACAGAGAAGAGTTGATGCTCTTCAGAGGAACAGATAGAAAACCATGCTAACTTAAAAAGTCACAGAATGATCAATTAGTCCACTCAAACTAACTGGTAGGCTCTATTTAATCTGCTGCTCTGCTATGGACAACCTCACCCACTCAAACACTGCCAAAAAGCACGTGAACACACTTGGACCTGCCTCTATTTCAGTAAAGCAACATGGAGCTTCCCTTCCTATGCCAAGTCTAAGACAGGGACAACTATTTAAACTTTTAGTAATGAGCTTACCCCTACCTCAGCAGTGAGCTGAATACTGTTTTCTTGTATCTCAGCAAAAGGCACTGAAAACCAATTTGCTTTTCTACTAAACAATTACAGAGAAAATTTCTCTCTGTAAGTTGCATTTGGCAGATTGTCTTCAGTGGTGTCATAATAAATATGTGTCTACTTTTGCATTCCTCCTCACTTTCAAATTTAATTGCGTGTTGCTTATAGTGTTTCATAATGTAGAAGCCCAACATATATATAAGAAAGTCTGTCTGATTGCTTTCCTTGCACTTAACAGTTGTTTAATATGCTCTGGGACTGACATTGGTGGAAGCTAAGCATCCAACATTTTTTAAATAACTCTGTATAATAGATAATTATAACATAAAATCTTATCTATGTCCAGATAGCTAATAGCTAATATCCCTTGTTTATAAGGATTCTACTTCTCTTGTAATGGCAACCTGAAACAAAGTTAATGTCTCAGTGTCACCTGTGTATCAACAGAAAGTAAGGTTCAACATCATACAGAAGTGGTGTTTATACCATCTCATATAGCAGCCAGACAAGACTAGTAGAGCTTTCTTAGCCCTCTCACCTCAGACAAGTTGTAGAATAGGATCCAAATACATTTCTTCCTGCTCCACCATCTATGTTGCTTCTTCTGAAAGAGATAAACAAAGCCTCTTCAGGACATTGTTTGTGTTTTATTAGTGTTTGGTCAGACCATGGAGGTCAGCTCCATATCCTAAGTACTTCAAGTCTGGCAGTATTTGGATGTAGAGCTGGTCTCATGTCAAAGAAATATAGCACCTGGAAAAACTATGTTTACATATTAATCTGTTTGCCACTACATGCTGATACACTTGATCTTAAACAAAAAACTCCACAGATGTGTAGGCCTAGGAATCGCTGTTGCTAATGAGTTCTACATCTAACCTGTAGGTAGAAAGTGGCTCAGTTCCCAAAGTCTAGAAAAAAGTCACAGTAAATCCCTGTGATTTGAAAATGTGATGCATTCGGAGGCACACGTGCACACTGCAGTGAAGGAATCCTGCTTCACACATGGCAAAATAAAAGCTTGGGGGAAATCTTTAGTGCTGAGGTGGGTTGCATATGTGTTTTTGCAAGTGTGTTTATGTAGAGCTTTTAGATCCCAAAACTAGAGGCCTTGCTCAGGCAAAAATCCAACTGGCTGAAATGGAAATGTTGCCTTATGCAGTCTCCAAAACTGGTCTGGGAGTGCGCATTTGTGCATTCTCTGTGCATGCTAAAGGTCAAGGAAAAGGTTGCCAGGACTTCTTATTTTTGTCTCCTTCCTCAGTACATAGCCAAGATGCAGGTAAAGCTCCCATGACTTTCGAAGAGCCTGTAGAACTTGGCCCACTGGGTATCAAAACAGCTCTGAACAGTGGAGTACAGCTAAATTATTCCAACACCAGACAAATGGGTCTGCCTAACCTAAGCCATAACATTTGAATTATTAATGTTCTCTAATAAAGGGGATAAAGTGTCTGTAGAACAGAGCGTTTCAGAGCTCTGTTAAAGATCATGCCTATTTTAATTTAGAAGTTCAGCTTGAGGAGAGACAATGCTGGCATTGTGTTACAGAGATTTAAAACTAGTCTGTCTTGAGGATTTTCCTCCGTCCTTATCTGTAATAATAGAATTTTAAAAAGAGTCAGAGCAAGAGCAGCAGCACTGGAAAATATCTTTCTCAGAAACTATAGCAGACAGGTCACAACATTTTTAAACAATGATAGTAACATTTATTCTATCAAAGCCATTTTATGTTTTATTTGGAACTCTGGCGCCTTTATTTTTTTAAGCTCTCATAACATGACACTAATTACAGACATCAAGATGCTCTATAGAAGATACCAGTCAAAATCCAGATGCTGCTTCTTTTCCTTGCTCTGCACTCCCACCCCAGCCATTTTGTGTGCATTACATCATTGCATAGTTTATTTTAAAAGTGCCTCAAAAATGCAATGATAGTAATCGTAGACAGCAGGAAATTGATGGTGAGCACCTCTGGTCTGCAAATTCCTTTACAGAGCACTCCTGCTGCTCATCAGAAGACCTTCTTTTTAGCAGGGACTTGAAAATAGAGAGGCTTGAGGACTGAGTTTGGGTGATGTGTTAAAAAGATATCGGGTTAAAGTAATTTTTGTCTTAGTACTGTACATACACATTTCCCCTTCTCTGCCACCAAATGGGAATGACCAGATCAGTCTGCACTGCTTGGCACTCACAGGCACAGTTTTGGGTTGAAACTCCTTCAGAGAGACCCACATCTCAGGGATATCTGCTAGCCCAGCGCAACACAAGACAACATGCAGGCTGCAAGAAGTCATTGCCATTTCTTGGGGAGCTGGTGTGCTCTTTAGCTCTTCAGGCAGCGGTGATCCTCCATGAAACACTCATAGCTAAAATAACCAAAGGATCTTTAGCTACCAGTGGCAGCAGTAAAACTGAACTATCCTATGGCTTTTAGAAATGTTGATCAGCTGCCCATACGAGGTGGTAAAATTACCACCAAAAACTGTTGAGTTTCACCTTAACTTGACCACATGAACATCTGCAGGCTACATGTAACATTTTAGCCAGGATAGCATCATACAGAGGAACATCTGAGCCATGACCTGCCCCTCTGCGTGCCCCCACAGCATCACAGGGGTTCCGCACAACTCATACCATGTTTCCTGGCTAGCATCACCTAAATGGCCAGCTTTTGTCAGGATGAGAAGAGCTCAGTTCTGCTGAATGTCACCGACCACTTAGCACATCCTGGGACCTTCATGGTGACACATACACACAACCCTTCATGCTGTGGGGCTGAGTGACAGACATCTCCCTCATATTTTCCCACAGGCAGACAGCTCACAGGATGGAATCCCAGCCCCACTGTAAGTGTGAATCAGGATTTCAGCCAAAATGTTGCAACAAACACATTTGTCCTGCAGAGTAAGCAAATAAAGTGGCAACGCTGCACTAGTAAAGAACAGGAAGCTTTTGATGACACTGGCTCCAATTTTTTAGCTTATTAAGATTCCCATTGCCCTCAGGCTCATTATTCAGCAATAAATAAACACCAATAAATCTGAAATAACAAGTGAAACACATGCACTTAAGCAAAAAAATAATCCTTGGAAATGTTCTTTCCTTTACCACATTAGAAACAGTCAACACAGCAGTATGAGGGTGACTATGAAGCTCTGAAATACATCTCATCCTTCAAAACAAGCATCCCACAAGCCTGCTGATATGCAAGATTTAGGTCTTGGAAGGGCCTTAGGACATTAGGATCTCAGGGAGGAAGGGAGGATCTACGGTGGGAATCCTGTCAGTGATTACCTTCATACTTGTATTTAAAAGGCTCCTTTCTGGCAGTGAACTGGACTAAAATAAGTAAGCAAGGACTGAAATAAGCCTGGTGAATTTCCTTCCCCACTCCAGTGCTGTCAGGAGCGGTGCAATCTGCACACACCTTTATGTCTACGTTGCGCTGTCAAGCACTTATGCTCTATTTCATCTCTATGAAAATCACGTGGGTTTAAGTACTACTAAAGTCATTTTCCAAATAGAAGCAAGATTATCTTTTTTTGCCACTGTCTATGTTAAAATCCCTTGTGGACCTGCGAGCAGATCCAAATTCTTCCTTTTTCGTTAAACTGTGGAAGGTTTATTCTACATTTCCATAAGTAGCCATTTTAATTTTTCCATTTTCCTTTTTTAAACAGGAAACCTCTCCACTGCTTCTCCACTTTCTCTAAGCTCTTTGTTTATATTCTACTTCCATTACCAGAATTATTCTTACATTTTTCCATGCCCTTTTCTGAACAAACATTTACGCTGACTCTGAATGAGTTGTACTATATATAAAGGGAAACAACAAAGCAAGAGAGAACAAAAGTAACATCTCTGTGAGAGGATGAAATGTGGCTGCTACCTCCTGACAGCAGCCTTGAAAGGAAATTGTTTGCCAGCCTCAAGCATCCCTGGCCACAGAACCACGCTAAAAGTGCAGAGATGCATCAGAGAGTGGAGCCATGTGAATCACACAGCATAAATGCTGTGGTTCAGAAGAGTAAATTATCTTTTCACTTATGAGCTTTTATGTAGTTACACAGTGATTAATATATGTCTGCCACCTTGGAAGAGGGAAAAGGATCCAGCCAATACAAGGGATGTCTCCTTCAGGTAGGCAGCACTGCTTGAAAAGGGAGAGATTGGCAGGCAGGAGCAGGTTGGCCAGGAGAGTTATCTCGACTGTCCAGAAAGAAGCAGAAAGCAGCAGCAGGGAAGCAACATTGCACTGCAGAGCAGGAAAAGTGGGCACATCTGGACACATTTCGTCACCAGGAAGGTGTCCACAGCACCAGGGGCAAACGATACAGTGGTATGGGGGGTTAGATGGGCTCTCTAGGAGAGTCTGCTGTTAGAGTGCAATAGCTTGTGGTTACTGAGACTCACACTTAAGGTATCAGGAGCCTCTTTGTCATCTTTGCAAGATGCATCAGAGCCCAAGCCTAGCTGTTGAGCTCCAATCAGCCTTTGATTCTGCGCTAGCAGTGCACACTGCCTGCCAGTTGTGCCACTGCAGCAAGGACTTGTCTGTCCAAGCAGCTTTGTTCATTCCAGGAGGGAGCAAGGACGGCTGTCTTCAAACAGCTTCGTTCCACAGGATCCTTCCATTTGTAGCAGGTAGGAGCTGTGCACCGGCAATACATCTTCCAGTCTCCCAGTGCCCAGCAGCATGTCATGATATGTGGAAACTCCAGCAAACAACAGAGAGGAAGAGCTGAAACTCTTCCCTCTTCTCTACTCTCCTTAAACCAAACATCTCACTGTACATTTACCAGGTAACATGTCCTAATGCATTGAGCAGGAGACCAGACAACACTTTCCTTTCTTTTCTTCTGCTGATGATTTGCTATTTTTCCGGTAAATATTCTCTTAACATCTTATTAGTTGGGGATAATGGATAATCTATAAAAAGAAGGGAAATTTCCACGTCTATGTGTATGTTCTCCACCTTTTTCCAAAATCTCAATACTCATCTTGCACAGTGTGTACACATGTCAGGCCTTTTCCACAGATGGTCTTTAGAAACTTTATTACTATCCATGAGAAGCAAGAAAAGAATCTGCTTGGAGGTCCCAGGATGGATTTGCAGGCCTGGCGTTTGAAAAAATGAAATGTTTTCACTTTAAATCTGAATATATTCATTCTGTAAATCATTGCCTGACAATAAACCCACTCTCTTTTCAGAATTGCTTTTTACTCTAAGCATTTACAACCTAATTTCCAGAGAGATCTTTGAGTAAAAGATCATTTCTTGACATAGTTTATGCTTTCTATGTGTTATTTTCAGTTTTGTCCCAAAATAAAAACAGTGCTAAAATTGTGACAGTTCTGTATCTTATAGATCTGGTTTTAATTGCATCTTCATTCTTTTTGTGTTCGTAAAATATGGTTTACAAATGTCTAGATACTAATTCTACAGAAGTTGTCTTACAATGCAGCCCTTTTAACTGAACAGCCGATGTTAATCCCACCCACACATCCTAGTAAAGGAGCACAACGGGTTTTTAAACTCTGGCTCAGCGTCTCATCTCTTCTGTAGTGATGAAAATGAATATTGCATCTATGGCAAGGCATGTCAAGCTCTCTGTGGAATTTATTATGCTCTCTGCACCAAATGTTCTACCAGCAGGTCTGCCTTGTGCTATTCAGAACATGTATAATTAGAAAAGAATTCAGCTAATGCTGGAAAGAATGACTGTCCATAACTCATCAGGTTAGAAAGCTGGAAGCCCTAGAGCAGGAAGAAATTAGCAGAATATTCAGCTGAAGAGGAAAAATGCATTTTCTTTGCTTTCCTATTATGAGAATAGCTATTTTATGTGTTAGATGCTGCTCATTATCTCATCTTCTATATCTCCTCTTCTAATAGGCAACCACATTCACAGTCACAGCAGTCAGCAGACACAGGACACTAGCAATGGTCCCGTGTGGCCCACAGCACAACCTTGGGATACCTGGAGGGACAGTTCTTGCTTAGGAATGCACTCTCTGTTCCTGGGCTGACTGACTGTGGTTTAAGCCCATGAAGAAAGCTCTACCTTGCTTGAGTCCCCAGGATCTCAGAGGACCAATCCAAATGTGCAAAGCTCTTGGCTTGTCCCCTTCAACAATGCCCCACACTGCTGATAGCAGAGATCCTTAGTGGTAGCTTATACACAGTAATTTCAGAAGTCTTTTCCTTTCTTACATAAGATCGATGTAAAGAGACTAATAGCTGAAGTCCATAGAGGTGCCTCTGTGGTCAACTTGAGCTGTGAAGGAACCCAAATTTATTCCTAGGCAATGAACACCAGGATCCTTATTCTGAGACAATTAAGTCATTGTTCTTGATCTCAGAATATTGGACTCCATTTATGCAATATCACAATGTCTAATATAACTACTCTTCACATCTGACAGGCTTCTCTAACAATGAGGATCACTTTTGTGCATCCTTCTTTTGTCCTCATTGTAAAGCCTTTCCCACGTTTCCCAGCTGCATCAAATCTCTTCCTCATTATCAGAACCTAAGCTGATCTATTCTTATTCTTAACCCTCCTGGACTCTGATTTCTCCCTGCAAACTGGAGACCAACTCCTTTGCTATAAAAAGAAGGAAGAGCTGGCTCTTCATAGACTTTGCCTTCAGACAAAACTCAGTCTTCATCTTCAAATTGGAAACATCTGCGTTGACATAACTGACATACAAGACAAGGCTTAGGTTCATTTTAAAAAATAACTGGAAGATTTTCCCATCATTTTTCTTTCCTCGTAAGTAAAAGTTGTGTTTGCTGGTTTAGATATTGGAAGTTCCCAGGGAAGGAGGAGTTAGTTTATGTATGTTTAAAAGTTGATAAAAGCACAAAGATATCTTTTGTCACATTTGGAAATAAATATTAATGATTGGGTTTTGAGTGTGAGTAAACTTCTGCCTGTCTCATTAGGGCTTGTTTCGTTTTGCTTAATATTATCCTTATCTGTAATTTTACTACTAGAAGGCAGGACTCATCATACAAGTCAAGGTTTCTAGTGAAGGGGAAGGACTTTCCATGGTAACATTACTAATAGAAACTGGTCAATATAGGAGATGTGGACTCTGACCTTTTAGTTTATCATGGTGAGTCCAGTATTCTGAGTATGTGACTAAGAACTCTCCTACTAGCCAGGAATCTCTGTTTAGGGAAAGCACAGAAGAACTAGGGCACATATCACAGAGTGATTCATCCCCATTACACTCAGCCAGTTTCTGAGAAGCAATAGTTTTGGATTCCCTAAGGTAGAGGTTACACATGGACGATCACTTTGAAGAGTCACTGGTTGACCTATCATTAATAAATTTGTCTCATCCCTTGCAGAATTTGCTAGTAATTTTGGTTTCTATGAAGTCCAGCAGCCAGGAATCTGGGTCTTTCACTCCATCTTTCAGCTGATCAATCTCTCTTGATGCTTTTTTGGCCATTTTTTCTTATTTCCATTTTCCATGGAGACACATCACCTACATTTTCCTTCCCAATTGTTGTGTGATGAGAGAGGGGGAGACAAAAGACACTGTTTCTTCAGGTCTGCAATTGAAACAATACCCTAGAATACAAGTAAAAGTATAGCACAACCAAAGCATAAGATTTAAAAGGCTTACCTAATGAATTATCATTAAAAATAACTTCACTTAAACAATGATTACCTCTGATTGGGGGG
>JANHGB010042298.1:0-13113 GCA_026283785.1 Coracopsis vasa
CAGCTGTTTGTAGAAAAAAGCTGAAGTAAAGCACAGCCTGCTTTACTAAGCCTCAACCATTCTGCCTACACCAGTACTAGTGAATAAAATGTTCTCTAATGGCAAGAAGCGTGGCACAGCTGGTACGCTTTGCTACACTGACTTGCTTTCCTCTCCCTGCAGGCATGGCTTCCTTCACACCAGCCCTGCCTTCCCTGATGCCTTCCATTTTTTGGGGTAGCCCTCACTATAGACTGCGCCAGGGCTTGTAATAACAGTTAAATAGTATATAGTCTGTGGGGTAGTGCTGGTGCTCAACAGGGTGCCCTAGCAGAGCACCTTTTAAATCACAGCTAGCAGCAACAGTATCTAACAGGTCTGAAGCCATTGCCAGCACCCAGCTCAGCCTGGCACATGGCTGCACCTTCCCCTGAGCTGTGCTGCAGTAAGTGTTTGTGTCACCACATGGTTCACCCAGCCAGGGAGCTGATCCAGCTGGAAAACAACGCAGCAAAAGCAAAAACTGACCTGAAGTGTATGATGGAGATGGATAAGAGGGAGCAGAGAGTGGTAACTACTACAGCTTACTGCTGACTGTTAATCATACTACACCCTTCAGCCATGCTAAGTAAGCAGTTTAAGGCTTTATCCAACAAGCTTTTAGTTGTATTTATCAAGTGTTTTAATTTAGTTACATTGCCAGGATGTCAAAAATGAACACAATTTTCTTTTAGCACCTTTCTCCCGCAGGGCAATATGGCCCCTGTTTTATTCGGTTCTTCAGTGATACCTGAATGCAGTAGAGACTACATTATAGAGGAAGAAGACCCATTTTAGTTAATCTGTGGGCATGAAGTCCCTTTAAGCATGAGCTAAACCATAAAAAGCCTGAGACCATATTATGAAATCAGAGGATTTTACATGAAAAAAGGGAAAGCTGAACTTCACGTTATGATGAGACATGGACACATCTAAGCATAAAACCAATTACAAAGTCAATGTTCTGCTTAGCACGTTTTTCAGCACTCCACAAACTGTAAAATGCTGCAGCCTTCTCATTTATCAGATTTCCACAGCTTAAGCCCTTTAACTACAAGAAAACACTTGATCTGAAAATAACCCACCTTAAGTATAGAAATAGAGTCAGGGAGGTGGCAGTGTTACAGAGGTGACATGGTGGCAAGGGCTTCGACTCTTCATTTCACTGTGTTGTAGTTTCTGTCACGATCAGCCTCAGTTCTCTGTTTTCTGATTTTCTGCTTCCTAACATTTTATACTAAGCCCTGATTTATTTTCATTTTGGTTACATCACTTTTACACAGTTTAAAGCAATGCTCTCATGCAGAGGTATGTAAAACTCCGTGCAGAAGGGGAAGGCGGGAGCCGAGACACTAGTCTCCAGTGTGAGTTGGTTTGGCAGAATTGCCTTTAAGTACAAATATTCTGCCTCATCAGTTTTTTAACCCAAAGTCCAGCTTGTTTTCCTCACATTTTACTTTTTTTCTCCTTCTCACACACAATTGATTATTTGAACCTGACAATTATTTTGGGATATAATTACCAGCGCAGATGCTACCACTACATGAGGTTTGACCATGCTACATGGCATATGCTTTTTATAACTTCCTGTGTAGACAGCTTGCACAGAAAAGAACCAATGCTGTACTAACCAGCTCAGCATACTTCTTAAATAACAGGTCCAGCTTCTCCTCTGGAGTATTCAGCTTGTTCAAGCTTTGCATCAGTAAGGTGGCTTCCTTCCCTTAAAAATAAAAAAAAGCAGCAGAGATGTGAAGTAGAGGTAGTTTGTAGCTCATGCATTGTTATGGAATTGGTTGTTTGATGCATGGATCTGTAAAAACTCCATGAGAAATGAGGTATTTTGGAAGGAAGGAATAAATTTTGCAACAAATTTCTGGATTTTTCTTCTCCTCATAAGAACAAACATGCTTGAATTTTTCTCCATTTCAGACCTCAGTAATGTGCAGTCTTCTAGCAAAAGAACTGGCTGTGAAATGCTTTTGTCCTGTATAATCTGATTCTCATTTAATATTTTTGCGACATTACTGGGTCACATATATGGCACATTTGACTGAAATAGGATGGAAACTCTGAAACCAGATCTATTTGCAGGCAAAAACTGATCAAAGCTGGTGTACTCAGCTCCTGTGCTGCTCAACCCGTACAAGACATGAGGAAGATTAAGTTAGGTATGAAGACTGTGGTGTTGATGGAAACACTCAGAGAAGCAGTTACTGCCAGCCAGGTGTGGGCTACATTACAGGGGTGTAAATCAGTTCCCTGACTTGATGAAGAGAGTACAGGTACCAGAGACAGTCCAATAACTATCTGGGCATGCATAGCTAAATCGCTACATAGCCATTTATGTATTGCTTCTCTTCTGACACCTCTTGGTATTCATTCTAGCCCTGTGTATGAGCTGAAGCTTGAACACTACTTGTTCATCAAACACAAAATCCCTCTGGTGTCCCTGGAGATAAGGATGGCTGTGATGACAGGGGCTTGAAAGTGCTTTCCTATATGCTCCTCTTTCCTGAAGCTGTGAGAGCAAATTTGTTTTCTGCCTTAGGTTGGACTTTTCCTGCTCCAAGTCTAGTGCAGTTTAGGAATACTGCCTGTGGAGAAAATCCACTGTTTCACACTAAGTTATCACTACCACACCAGTATAAGCAAGTTAAAAAGAGCTTAAATAAAACCCTGGAGTGAAAACTGTGCTTTGGTAATGTTTTCACTGATTGTAGAGAGGTACTAATAACTGCACCAAATCCAAAACAATAGAAGCTGATTAACTTTCTTTTCCCGGATATTCAAGGAATTTAGGGGAAAAAAATCCGTGCTCTGTCCTATGCTTAGTCCCTTGTCTGTAAGAACGTTCTGTAGTGATTTTTCCATAGGATTAGTCTGCTGTTGGGTTTGGGTTCTCACGTAAAGGAGAGGCTCGAAGATTGTCCTGAGTTAAATGTAGAAAGGGAGATGAATTGCGTTTGCAAGATTGGATGTAGCTACATTGCTCTCTAGCGGCTACCCAGTGGAAAGGACATACTTTACAAAAACCTGCTGAGACTTCTTTCTAGCTCAGCTAACAGAGCCCTGCCACGGCCGAGCTGCTCTCTAAGCACTGTGCTTAGAGAAGATAAACTTATTGGCTTATTTCATATAGCCTGTGATGAGTCTGGAAGTCTGCTAGACGAAAGGCAACTCGGGCATAACAGTGAATTTGCTCTGCAGATTTCCACACCACATAGTAGTGCCATTATAACTGGTGATAAATAATACCAGAGGAAGCAGGGGAAGAAACAAATTTACTGAGGCACAAACAAGAGGCAAGGTTTTCCTTTGTCTAAGAAGCAGCCTTGCACAGTGTGTCATCAGACTCATAGCTTTGGCTAACTAGTTTGGGCAGCCCAATAGTATGTCAGAATTATGTGAGGTAATCCAAAGATTTTGCCTTTTTAAAAGGACTAATATCTGACACAGCCTACATGTATCTGTTGGGTAACTGCTGAAGATAATTATCAGTTAGAGAAAGGTTGTAAGAGCCGCCATAATTTTCAATGGTAACTAGAGGTCCGTATCATCCATGGCAGTGGCTTAACACGGGGAAAAGCAAGAACCAGGGAGTTTTTACTTCTGTTCACAGAAGGGCTGTGTCAGTATCCAAGTACTTGCCTAGTCCTTTCAGGATTTTCTTCTCCAGCTTTTGTTCCTTGCTGCCACTAGCTTCTTTTGCTTTGGAAGCATCCCCAGGAGCCAGCTTCTCTTTCTCACTCTCCTCATTTACATCTTCATACTCTGCATCCTCCATGCTGCCTGGCTCTCCCTTCTCAGGCCTGTCAGCTCCTGTAGTGGCACTTTCCTTCTCCATTAGGCTCACGGCAGACCCATAGGTTTTAATAATGTCCTCCAGCTGCCGGCTCAGCTCCTCCGAGATATCACACACAGCTGCTTCAGGACAGGCGTTCTGCTGCTCCATGGGTGCTGGAGCAGGGGGCTGAGAGCCAGGGGCAGGTTTATCCCTGCTCTGCCCCTGGATGTCCTGCCCAGGTGAGGTGGGAAGCTGGTCATTTTCCATGGTTGGTGCTGTACCTGACAGCAAACAAATGGAGGATTAGTTTAAAAACACACAGAATTAGTCATCTAGCTGTTCCCAGAGGCTGGCCAGCACCTGAGTGATTTTGTGTGGAATTTGGGATGGCAGCTCATCTGTTGGCTCTGGTTTGATAAATATGTCACACTTAAATAAACAACCGAGGTGATTTGCCTGCAGGGAGAAAAGCAAATTACATATGTTCCAAGACGAAAAGCATGCCCAAATCTAGTACTTAAAAATCAAAACCTCTTATTCCCATTGCTAGTGATAACACATAAAATGACACCCACGTCATTTATACCATTTCCCTCCCCGAACATACTATTTGCCACATGTTTACTTTTCTTGATCTGTTTACCTGCAACACTGTCTACCAATATGGGCAGCTTCATTTCACAGCTATATCAATTTCAATTCCCATTTCTCACCCACTGGCACATCTTAAATCAATAAGTACAAAAGAGGAATATTTTAAATGAAACCTGTGCAGTGAAAGTTGTTCTGTGGTCTTGGAGAGCCCAGTGTGGTGCTTGATCTGCAAGAGGCCTGGCTTGGTACCGTCACAATAATGGCAAAGAACAAGATAAGCAGCTATAACACACTCTTCTTTTATACTTGATGTGTGTTGTTGACAGCTTGTTTGACAAAGTACAAAATACAGAATAAATCACAGCGAGGTAAAACTGACCGGGCGTAACATGGTTTTGATAGTCTGGTATTTTCTGGGGTGAATTTCAGCTTATTTGTTCCCAGTTTGCAAAGGGAAGCTTCTGTTTTTTCATGTCTATGAGTGGCTGCACTCAGCCAGGTGAATACAGAGTGCCCATTCTGTCTGTGTTCTTCTGGAGGCTGCTCCAGCTTACCCAGGACATGGTCATGAGGGTATCAGTGAGGGTGTCTCAGGCACCTGCTCCCAGCTCCTGCAAGGTGCATGCCAGCAGAAACAGCATACTGTTTGTGGGGTGCACAGTGTGCAGTACACAGCAGACTGTGTGTGGATGGTGTGTAAATTTCTACAGCTTTCAAAGTCATAAACTGACTTGTCCAAAGGCAGTCTATGATAAGAGAGATGTAATTTACTGTAATACATGACTCAGTGATTGTTATTAAACTCTTTTCACTCAAAGTGATGTTTGGAAGTGCAGCGGTGGCCATCACTAAGGCAACATTTTTCAAGATGTGATTGTCTAGCTATTTGACTGGGCATACAGGCAAGACAGTCAAATATTATGGTTATCATGTCTCAAGCAAATAACTGAAGGCTTTGAGTGGGGGTCAAGATGTGCTTGAAAACTGTTAGCTATAAGTTCATACCCGTGCAGTTCTTCCAAAGGAACAACTTGCCAGCCGGAATGCTTGGGAAGGCATCTGGACCTGGTCTCACAGACCCTGTCAGACACACTCATCCCATTCTTTCCTTCCTGCTTGTGGCATGGTCATTTTATCACTGCAAAGTGATTGTGAAATTACATCCACCTGATTTGATGTCATTGAGTTTAATTTATGTTGAAAGATTAGACCCTACATGTGCAATTTAGGTAAATAATTCCAGGTAGCATGAATATTAGACTAGTTTGTGATCTTGTTTTAACTGAAGTTAATTGACTGCAAAATAATTCAAGGTCAGTAAGATTATTGTAAATGCTAAACTAGAAGCTCCACGAAATATATGCTTATCTCTGACATGTTCAGACTAGTGTTTACAATTGTATTCGGTAATTAGAGCTAATTGGCAATCAATCAGCTTAAAAACTCAGGATCACCAGCTCTTGTCTAGACAGAACAAAAGTCTCACAAAGTATATCCCCAATTTAAACTAGCTATTTTTGTCATACATTCATCACATAAGGAGAACAGGATCACTAAATGCTCCATTTCCAAATATTAATTTGTCTTCCAGCTATCTCCCCCTTTTTGTGAGAAGGCACAAGTCGACGTGGTTCTCACTGCACCCTGGCTCTCTCCCTTGGCTGCCTCCCAACTCCCAACTGCATTGCTTATGAAGCAGCACCGTCCAGCTAATGGTTTCCTCCTATATGAATCACGAAGCATGCCTGCAAACACAGTAGGCTTTAAATCAACAGCAGCAAATGATTTATGCACAGTGTTTCTCAGTAATAAGGGAAAACCATGGGTGAATGAAGGAGAAACTGGATGTTTAGAATCAAGGACACAAGATGTTTAAAAGCAGGTGTTGCAGGAAACCTTTCCTAACATGCATTCCTGGCTAGAAAGGGATTAGTTATAATCAGTTTCTGAAACTATGGCAATTCACATTTGCTGAGGTTCAGGCCACCAGCATGGAATGGTGAGCGGGCAGGGACCACAGAAATACCCAGCAATGAACATTTAACCCAAGGGTGCCAACCTGCAGGGTCATACCAGGGACTGTATTTACACGCGCTAAAATTAGTATTTTAATGTTTTGTTCCATTCTTCTCCAGGCTAACGCAGATGACTGATAACTACTTTCAATCACCAACATGACGCCTGTTAAGACTTCTGTACCTTGTTTTGCATAATGGCTCTCGTGCCTCACAGAGTTTCCATTTAGGGAGACAGGGCAGCTCTCATCTGCTGAAAGCAGCCCACTTACAGCCTTTAATGCTGGGAGACTTCACTGCTACTGGCCCCAGTCATCCTCGTCCTCCAGCCTGTTTAACCTTGATGTACATCAGGAATTCTTCCTTATCAGGCCATAAAAGACTTTTGATGCCAATCTCAGCAACACACAAAGTGTTTACATTATGTGCTATCTTAGACACAGTAATGCCTAAAAATTAGGTGACTGAGCCCAGAAGAGGAATTCCTTGGTTCCTCAAGGAATTTTAGACCTTCCCAATTTTAGACTATCCACCTCCTGAATTTTGTGACTTGTACTACCCTTACAGTTGTCTACAGGCACCTGAATTTCCAACACAGCCTTATCCTGTTTTATGGCAAGGGTTGTGGGGACTGAACCGTTATTTGACCAAGTCTGAGCATTGCATCTTGTTTGCTGTTTTGCTCCTGCAGTCCCAAATCCTGGACCTGTTCCATAGCCTGAGATCAGTCTCTTTCACGGCCCTAGTGTCTTGGATTGAAACTTGATCCCAGACACTTGTGGTTGCTGCCTACAGATAGTCACTATGCCCCTCCTCGGGAAACACCCCCGAGAGTCAGAGGGTGCTACTGCCTCCTCACTGTGGGAGAGGCTCTTCTCCATCTGCCTCCTTCCTCTGGGATAACCCAGGAGGGCAATGGAGCGCCTTGGGGCACAGGTGACCTCCAGTCTCAAGTGGAAGGTAACACTGGTCCCAGGCTGATGCCTTTCTGTAGGAGGACTCATGGCCATGACTGTGATCCCTCAGTGAGACTGTTGCTCGTCTGGCTTTGGCCCCAGTGGCACAAACCCGGGCTGAGCACACAGCATAGCCACAGCTGCACTCAAAGGCAACAGAAAAAGGTGTGCTGCTAAACTCAACCTGGTAATGTGCAAAGTTAATTTGTCTCTGACTGTATGCCTTAACATTTCACATTAGGGCACAATTTGCCTTTGCTCAGCTTTGAAATCAGACAGTACTTCCAAAGTAAAAGGTCAGTCAGCAAGAGCCAGTGCCTGATTTAGCAGAGCTGCAGCAGCCATTCCCCTGCTGCTGGAAAAACCATGCCTGTGCTGGGCTGTATCAGCCCACCCCTCACACCACTGGAACTGACCCTGCTGCGAGGCACCAGCCCGGCACGAACAAAGCACAGAACACGTCCTTAGCTTCTCTTGCAGATTGTCCTGCCTGCTGTTGCAGAGTTTTGTTTATCTTCTTTCAAACGGAGTGATTCCGCTTCCTTCTTTTCTGGGATTTGCTTCCTCCTTCCCTTCTTGCAGCTTGAAGTTCTAGGGGGTTTACAGACTGGACTATATTTAGCTCTTGCCTCCCATGTATCCAGCAGAAGGACACATGGCACCTGCTCTGCAGCCAGGAGTTATTTTAAGCGCTTCTAAAACGGGTGTTGGTATTTAGCACTTTACGCTCAAAATTCTCGTACACACACACACACAGAGTTCTCTAAAATGAAGCATTCCATATACTTGCACCAGCCAGCGTATGCTGATAAAATCTGAGTTTTTACCTCCACATAACACCAGACTTTACTACAGTAACACCTCAAAGCGGCAAACATTAAGCTCTGGAATGGCCCACGCTGCTGTAATTCCAGTTACCCTCCAGAAAAACGCAAGTGCCTTATTATAGCCTAGGCACTGTCCTATGTACTACTTCAGAAAGCGGAGATAAATCAGCTTCATCAACTGCGTGCTACATTTGAAAACCGTTCTGATTTATGAGCTGTTTTCTAGTATGAAACTGAACAAAAATCTGGAGGCTTCACGGCAGGTTTTTCTAAAGGCATGGAAAGAACCAGATTCAAAGACTTTCTAAAGTCCCCTGCCTCAGCTCTCATGCCGTACCTGAGTCTTGATCACTTACTCTTGTGACAAGTCAGCTATGGTCCCCAGTCTTACTTAAAGGCAAGCTCTACCAAAGTCAGCTTCTCTTCAGAGAAGCATTTCTTACTTTCACCAACAGCCTGAGATACTTGTCTGTTTTCCTCTCACATCACACAGTGCCCGGGCTTTTAAGGCTATTCCTAGATAATGTGGGCTGACAGTCCCAACAGTAAGTACTTACTTAGATTAAAGCCCTTGCACCGTGCCACCAAACAGTGACAGCGAGAAAGCTGTTCATCAGACTTACCGGAGCAAAGAGGAGAGCTGAGCAGAGAAAAAAAGTCAAGCAGAAAGCTCAGACAAGGGCACGGCAGCAACAGGACACTGGTACTTTAATTCTGCCACCGAGGGAAGAGGGACGGGAAGACCAAGAGAGGGGGGTGAAGGACAGAATGACACAGCAGGAGCAAACACTGCAGAGACTGAATGCGTGCTTTGCAGGGGACCGGCTCTGATAGGCGAGCTGGGAGGCTGCCTGCTATCTGGCAGCATAAGCCAGCTATGTTGGCTATTCCCTGCTCCAACAGAGATAATACGAGAGATTCGAGACTAGGGCTCTCAGAAAGACAAAATAAAGGAAGGATTTGTACACAGCTGCTACTGTGCAAAATTAAGTCTTGATCCGTCAATGTCTTGATGCATTGTGCTGTGTGAAATTTGTCTGTATTGACTATGGATCAGTCAAATTTGGTCTAATTTTCCTGTCTGTACCAGAAAGATTGGGATGACTTTCCATGATGTGAACCTGGGATTTTGGGCAGGATTTGTTAGAAACCAGGCTGATTTTTAATCATAGAATCACTGGCTGGATGGGACCACAGGCGGTCTTTAGTTCAACCTCTCACTCGAAGCAGGCTTATCTGTGATCTCTCAGGTCCCTCAGGGCTTTACATTGATCTTAAAAATCTCCAAGGATGGAGACTGCATGACCTCCCTGGGAAGCCTGTTCTCCTACCTGCCTGTCCTCATATTGAAAAAGTTTCTCCTTATACCTAGCCTGAACTTCCCTTGTTTCAGCCCATTGCCTCTTGTCCTCCCACCTTACACCCCTACGAAGAACCTGTTTCTGTCTTCTTGATAGAGCTGCAGTTCAGGGGCTTCCAAAGCTGTCTCTTCT
Source organism: Coracopsis vasa (assembly GCA_026283785.1). NCBI lineage: Eukaryota > Metazoa > Chordata > Aves > Psittaciformes > Psittacidae > Coracopsis > Coracopsis vasa. Next base: position 9,691 of record JANHGB010042298.1, read on the forward strand.
CCAGGCTGAACATCTCACTTCTCTAGCTTCGCTTTATGGGACAAGTGCTTCAGCCCCAGCCACTGTGGTGACCTTCCGGTGAACTGACCAGCCTCTCCTATTGGGGTAGCAATGCTAATGGGGATGGCTGGTGTAGCTGTCCCCCTGATCCTAGTAGCTCCCAAACAAATGTTCTCATTGCTGCAAAGGTAACCTGTCTGAACTGCTTTCTGCATGTTACTGTGCCAAATCACATTGGCCCAAAGTTGTTTATACAAACAAGCAGAGCATTCCCTAGGGAGCTCAGCTGCACACTCTTCATCCAGCAACCAGCATCTCCCACTTCTGTGACCCACAAGCCACTCAGGCAGCATCTTGAGATGCCAGATGGCCTAAGGGCCATCTGTTGCCCACTCCCTAGGGAGAGATGTAGGTCAGTTTAATGCACAAATATGCAAAAAACTGAGAAGCAATAGGCTGATACTGGAAGTGGAAGCCAGGGCTATTACAAGAGAACTGGGACTTTGACTCCAGTGAAAGATAATATAATCAAGCTCAGAACTACAACAGGAGGGAAAACACATGAATGCTACAGTGATCTGGAGTAAGTCTTTGAACCAAACTATTGTTGCATGGCACTAAAGGTTTCAGAAATGTTTTGCACCTGATTTGCAAGGGTATATAAGAGAAAACAGTACTGGGGAGCTCAGTATCCAGAAGTACTGGCTTAGAAATAGTCCATATGTTAGCAGCATCTCAGACTTTCACTGGAGAGGACTAAATGTCCTGCTATATTTGTGAAGACAGTGTGTGTGGGGTAGAAGGAACACACTTAGAGTGGTTTCTCATTAGTCTTATCTACTTGAAAAGGCAGCTCGTATTATTTGGGGGTGTGTGGGCATCGTGCTTCAAGGAAAAATTAGTTCTTTGAATCTTCTTCAGACACTGGTGGTGGCTTGGTAGTGCTCCCAAGGAAGTCACAGATTCAAGGGTATGAAAGGGAGATCGCAAGGTCAGGGGCTTTTGTTGTGAATCTTTTGGAGGAGGTTGGAAACCAGCTGGACGTGTTTTCAGAGAAGATAAAGCCTGTGACAGGGCAGTGTGAGCGAGCAGACTAACAGTGAAGATAAGGGTGTTTGTGCAGGCTCCTTGTGCTCCTCCTGTTTTAACTGCAGAATTCTCCTGTTTCAGTCCCCTGTTCATTATTCTTTTGAAACAAAATCAGCTCCAAGGTTTCTGAGATCAAAATGCACAACTGAGCTACCAAGGACCTACGTGGCAGCTGAGCTGTGGAAAGTTACTCCAGTATATTCGCACTCCTTGGCAAACACAAGGCAAGATGTTCAGCTTTGCTCTCTTTCAGTGGGGTTAAAGCTATTAGGTGCAAGCTCATTTTTGCAACAGCCTGACAGCATGCACACAGTCCCTTATCACAGCTCAAATGACATGCAGGGATTCACTGGGCAGTGAGAACTTGGTCATGTTCCTGAGCCATTGGAGCATACTGATAACAGGAAATTTGTTTGGGTCATCATAAAAATTAGCTGCAAGAAATACAAAACTACATGTTCTGAGCTGTTCCTAAACACGCAAGTAAAGAAAACAGTCTGGTACAGTCAAGGAGTGGAAAAGGGCAGATAAAACCAGTGTTCCTGAGTACGTGGGGAGTATGTGCGTGTAGTTCTGGAAGATTAAAAGAGATCTGCTGAATTTTGTCCCATGTGTTGAACCAACTGCCTTAATAACGGAAAAGGAAACTCAGGCTGAGAAATTTAAAGGAGTGCGTTGAAATTGCCATGGAAGTAATTTACATGCTGACTACAACCAGCCAACTGGCATCCACACTCTGTACGCTGGTATGGTTGCATCTGGTGAGCTGAGGAGAGAGCTGGCTGAAAACGCTCTCTGTGAAACCTACATTACTTTCGAGGTTTCTGCTTTTGCAATGCATTGGGCGTTTCATGTGCCCACTGAGGGGAAGAGAAATAAAAGCTTTCTCTAGTCCATGAGAAAGAGGAGAAATGTACCTTCCGCATATGAAAGCTGGAGCACTCCTCGAGAATTTGCTGTAATAAAGCTGAATTTATTTTTCAGTTGTGTTGAGTTGTGATCTGAACTGCGTATCTATAACCCTACACTTTCTTTGCTGTGCTGTGGCATTTCCACTGAGGTTGCTCACAGTGTTACACAGAAATTGTCTGTTTCTGGATTAAACATAATCATCAGCAGCATAAATATACTGAAGATAGAGGCTATCCAGGGGAAAAAAGTTAGTAAGTGATTTTCTACCTATATTTACAATTTGCTCTATATGATATTCAATGCATTCAGCCTTATCAAACAGACGGACAAGTTAATCATTAAGTCAATGCCATTGAAGCATTTGAGTTTTCTTCCAGTCTTTTTCTGCCGTATTTTTCCTTCCTTTCCCCAGGCCATTTTCCTGAACTGCAACATTCAGCTCTCACCTGCTGATGCTCTCTCCCTCCTTCCAGTACTGATGTCTTTGGCATTGAAACAATTACTTTTTTGGGGGTTGTGTATTCTTTTTGCATGCCATGGGAAGGTTTAGGTGAGTGACCAATGGTTCAAGTTCAGAGTCTCTCTTGCAGATGCTGAAAGGCTTTAAAAATGCAGATTTTGTCAGAAGGCAGTACTGTGCTGGTTAAAACCACTTTTAAGAGTTTTGAGGGTTTCATTTTCACCACCAACAGTGGCAAGCCTTAATTTTTCTTCCACCTAAAAACCAGCTTAGTTTCTGCAGAAGCCCTAATATCCCCTGGAAGCCCTGCTGACTGATTTGGCCTTCAGGCCACTCTCCTAACAGAAGGAGAAGAGGCTGGGAAGGGTCTCCTGCCTTTTGTGCTGGCCAGAAAAGAGCTATCTGCACTCTCTGCAAATTGTAGCTGCTCTGCTCCATGAGACCCTGCTTGCCAGCAGCACAAGAAAATCTGGAGACAAGCATTCCTGGTTCTGTCATACAGGGAGATGCAGACTTCAGTGGAATCATAGAATCATAGAATAGTTGGGGTTGGAAAGGACCTTAAGATCATCCAGCTCCAACACCCCTGCCATGGCCAGGGACACCTCGCACTAAACCATGTCACCCAAGGCTCTGTCCAACCCGGCCTTGAACAACGACAGAGATGGAGCATTCACAACTTCCCCGGGCAACCCATTCCAGTGCTTCACCACCCTTACAGTAAAGAACTTCCTCTTTATATTCAATCTAAACTTCCCCTGTTTAAGTTTTAACCCGTTACCACTTGTCCTATCACTACAGTCCCTAATGAAGAATCCATCCCCAGCATCCTTATAGGCCCCCTTCAGATACTGGAAGGTTGCTATGAGGTCTCCACGCAGCCTTCTCTTCTCCAGGCTGAACAGCCCCAATGTTCTCAGCCTGTCTTCATATGGGAGGTGCTCCAGCCCCTGATCATCCTC
>JANHGB010042298.1:14486-25156 GCA_026283785.1 Coracopsis vasa
TTCTTGAAAATGGGGGTTATATTTCCCTTTTTCCAGTTGTTGGGAACTTCACCTGACTGCCATGGTTTTTCAAATATGATGGACAGTGGCTTAGCAACTTCATTCGCCAGCTCCTTCTGGACCCGCAAATGGATTTCATCAGGTCCCATGGACTTGTGCATGTTCAGGTTCTTAAGATGGTCTAGAATCAGATCCTCTCCTACGGTGGGCTTAAGATCTTCATTCTCACAGTCCCTGCGTCTGCCTTCCAAGACGTGGGTGGTGTGGTCGGAGCATTTGCCATGGTCTGACACCTCTGTGCCAGATCCGTATCCGTGAGAGTATAATTTTTGGATACTAGCATAGAAACCCCACTAAGTACCTGGAGGAGTTCTTCGCAGCTATTCTGATGAATAGTTTTTCATTTATTTTTGGAAAGACACAAATCTTTCAAATTATATTGTACCCGAGCAGAACCAAACCCTGTAATACCACTATTTCAGTCAATTATATTGGAAACAAAATTGATCCATTCTGTTTAAATATGTACCATAATAGACTTATGCCATTACATAATTATATATTATACTTACAACTTGTCAATATGTAGTAGCAATCAGGCATGTAAGGTATATAATGAAAATACAATGCGTATGAAGAATTTAGGAATGTCTATAACATAAAACATAGAATTAGACTTTAGAAAGGGCCCTCATAGAGGTCTTGAGACACAGAAGCACAGGGTGATGTGTGAGCAGCAGTCTATAGAAGTCAGAAGCTTGCTGAATCTGGCACAGACTCAGTCCCTGCTGTGGGCTGCTACAACTTAGCTGGTGTTAGGGGAGTCCTATGAGGTCCCAGTGCAAAGTCTGTCAAGACCGATCTCCACTGGGCTTGATTTACTTCTACAGAATGTCATAAACACTTGAACCAATCAGACATTTTTCATGGTAACCTCTTGGGAATTATTTCTCTTTTGCTTAGTCCTGTGTCAATGGAAAAAAAAAAAAAAAAGGTGGGGGAAATAACGTATTTGCATTTATTTGCATTCACAAAGCAGGTGTTCCACACCGCATCAATTTTCTTCAGGTTTCTTAGCTCCAAATCAATCTCAAAAGGGTTGGGAAGTTATGATTTGCCTTCTAATAAGATTTTACGGCCTGAAGGGTTTATCATATACCTAAGGTTTGCCAAGCTATTTTTTCTTCTACAGCTCAAAGATTCTGGCTAACAATGGCAGTTTATAATGCAGCCAAATTAGCTGAAACAGAAAATCCCAATAGGCAAAAGCCTTAACTATTTTAAGCAAATAATTTAATTCTTAATCTACATCAGTAAGAATATAATTTCTGAATTTTAGCAAGGAAGCCACTCTAAGAATCTGGAGGAATTCCCCATGGTTTGCTACTGAAGAGTTTTTGATTTATTCTTGGAAAGATTCAAGTCTTTAGAAACTTTAAGAGCAAGTAAAATCAATTATCAAGGTTTCAATTTTCTCCAGGCAATTTTCACCACTTCATCTTTCCCAAGAGATAGACTCTCCATGAAACATTGTGCTATGTGCTATTTGAAGAATTCGGCAAAATGGAGAATAGCTTCACTTGAAAAATCACGCATGAAGTAAAGGAATCCCTCAGGTGAGGCATGCAGTCACACCTCAGTGCTGCTCTGCAGTTTAGAAACATCTCTTCTCCAATCTATGCAGGTAATTCATTGGGAAGTAAAAGAGCAGTATTAGCTGTTGCCAGTTATTCTGTTACTGCAATGAAGTTACCGCTGATTTACACTATGATAAGCTAACATAAAATCTAGCATGAAACTTCAAAAAGATACTGAATCCTGAAACAGTCTATTTTTAATCTAATTCAACTTTAAAATGATGCTGTTCTAGCTAGAGACAATCTTCTATCTTCCACAGACTGTGGGAACAGAGTTGGGCCAAGTCAACTGTAAACCCTGGGAATTTTGTGAACCTTCCAAGGGAAACCTTTGGGCCCAATTCAGATGTGATTGTGTTGTAAATCACATATCAGATGCAATTTGGAAGTCTTTTAAATGCCAATGGTACATTGGTCAAGGATGAGTTGTAGAGAAGAAATTATCTATTTGAGTGAGATACTGTAAATGGACTTGCTTTGTATGAGGTAGCTCTTTGTCTCTCCTTCCCTTTTCTAGCCCCTTCCATTTGCTAGCAATGTTCACTTGCATCAATTTAATTATCAATATGCAAAGTTATTTTTTTTTTTAGATTGCTGCTAGAACTGGCTTGTAAAAATTAGAAATGGAAAATACTCATTAAAGAGGCTCAGTCCTGCAGCTGCTCCATGTGTGGAACAGCCACTGATTTCCCAAGCAGCACCTGCTGGTGAGCAGCACAGAGAATGAAGCAAATTAGAAATTGAAGGCTAGCTCTCTCAGCTGTACAGGCTGTACCATGGGCAGTAAAGCATCCTTTAATTCAAGACAAACATCTTCCTCTGGAAAGGACAAGGTCCAAAGTCTGCGAACAATCTTAAGTAAGCTGAGTGGGGTGAAGGGGCTGAGCAACACTGAGGTTACGGGTAGCCTGTCTGAGACTACAGAGAAGGGAAGAATAGAGACTGACATAGTGGAAATGACACAGATTGATATAACACTTAAAGCGTGCCTGGCAACAAGGGGAACATTTGTGGTGAAAGATAAAGACCTGCAGGAAGAGGGGGAAATAACAGAGACAGTGATGGTGAGAGAAGTCCCAAAGAGAATCTTCTTTTATAGGATAATGACAGGGCGGCTGATGAATGTTAGTTCAGAAGGAACCATGGGCTGATCTGCAGAGCTGGCAGCACTACTGTGTGATGTCTAAAACTGCAGCTGATGTAAACACGAATGACCTATTTTAAGACATGCATGGAAAGAGAATCACTGCATGGGAAATGCAAAAGGATGCAAAAGGTAGGTATATTGGCATTAACAGATCAAAACTATGAAACAGTGTTAATTAAGTAATTTTTTATAAGGGTTTTCTGGCCGTCTTGGTAGAGTCATCTTATTAAGCATAACAACATTTGGGGGACCAGATAAGTGAAGAGTAAAGCCCAAGAGATGAAAGGATGAATAAAGAAAAGATCAGGTGAGAGTAACTTTCTTATTTTACTAAGCAGAAAGACAAGCATGAGAGATACCACCAAAGTCACCAATTTGTTAGAATATAGCAAATCTTCATTTTGTATACATCAAAAGCCTATGCAAGTCATATTTATTGTGAAAGGCAAGTTGGTCTCTAATTTAGATCCTGGACTCAAATAGGACGGACATGTATATGCAAAATACTTGGGTATCTTCAGATGTGTCTCCAAAACTCTACTACAACTATGGCAAAGTTTAAAAGTGTTTTTCCTCTAATGGCACTCTAAAAGAGAGGATGGGTTAATGCTTCTCAAGTGCTTCTCATAGCCTCAGAGCCGTTATGGGATTTGGAGACTCCCAAACCTGTTGGAGTATGGGGAATTGCAGAATCAGGGAAAAATCAACTATTTAGCACCCCCTTGGAAACACAGAGAACAATTCTAGTTCACTCAGATACTCTCAAATCATCATCAGCCAATCTGCAGCACTGCCTGTGTTCCGATAGCATTGCAACACACATCACTAGTTTCTGTTTTCCCTATTATTTTTCCCCCCGTGGCTATTAGTTCTGTTTTCTGAGCCCAAAATGTATTTCACTATAAATCGTGGTTATCTAAGGTTAAAATATTTAAATCAAACTCTTAGAATGAAAGACACAGGAACAAACTTCTGTGGCAGTGATTTCCAGTTGTGTAGTACCTTGCATGCGAGGATCTAATATAATCTATTAAGCAAGCTCAACATCAAGCAGCAATGAACTGCAAAAAGCACCTTGTAGTCATTATTTGAAAGGGTAAACTGAGACATAAAGTGTTACATGTTAACGCACAATAAATAATGGCTTGTGCAAGGTCATGCAGATGGGAACAAGATGTGCTCAGTTTCTTTTCTACTTTAATTGTGGCGTGCTTGCTTGATACATGAGGACCAGAGTTGCATGTTTAGATTGAAGGGAAGGGCCACCTCACAAAAATGTTTAGTGTCTTTATGTGCTTCATGTGCCTTCACTTTCTGCAAAGGGGTTTTCATTTGTTGTGAAGTTGATAGGACTTTTCTAGTCAGCTTGAACAAGGATGGTCTAAAAACAGCTGCTTTGCACAGAGGAGGGCTAAGTTAGGGAAGTTATAGAACAGGAGGGCCTAAATGTTAGCCAGTAGAAAGTAATTCTCCCTATACAAAAGAACTTCACATGTACTTCACATGACCGTGGTAAATTCAAATTTTGATTTTCATTAAATTCGTAAGACATCTGTGAGATCTGTGAGCCATTTCATGGGCTGTGACTGTCACAACCCACACAGGACTATGTAAATAAAATTCCGGGGCTGTCATATTGTTATTCTAATGACTAACAAATATTACCTTTTCTCAGTTTACCTTCTCTTTTTCTCATCATCTGGTCTCCCACCTGTCTTCCCTGTCTTGTAAGAAGGCCAGTGGGTAAGTCCCCAAGAGCTTCCTTTCTTTTGCACCCCCTTGGAAGCATAGAGAACAATTCTAGTTCACTCAGATACTCTGAGATCATCATCAGCCAATGACTGCTGCATGCCAAGTTTGCATGATTGTACTCCCTTGGCACAGCAGGCTCCTGATCTCAGGTTGCACCTCCAGGTTCTCTAGTGTTAGCTTCTGTGCCATAATCTTTTCTCTCTAGGAGATCAGCTGGCAGAGCAGGCAGGAAGGAGAGTGACTATTTGTAAGATTGTGGATTGTTTCACCAAACAGAAAATGGTAAAAATAAAATCTATCTTTAGTTCTATTCTTTCTCACTTGTTTGCCAGTCACAAAAAGCAAAAGCTATTGGAGCATACACCAGGCAATAAGTCCTTCAGGAACCTCTTATGTTTCAGCCAACAGCAAACAAGGAGAAGATACAATTCCTTTAAGTCTGGCTTGCTCTGTCTTCAATTTCTTTTTATGTCACCAACTGGCATTTGACTAGCTGGGTCCTTGTGAGGCTTTATCAATTTCAAAGTCTTGTTCTGTTATCCTTTTTCTTTCTAGGCTGTCAAGTGTCAAGGATGCCCACAGGTCATCAATCTTCCAGGTAACCTTCATAAAAAGCAGAAGAAGAGAGAAATGCAACATTTCAGCATGATCATTCATCTCAGGCAACAAATGCTAAGGAATCATGAACATGGTAACTGCTGGAGCAAACAGGTATAAGCTGGCAACTTGCCTTTCTAAAGAAAAGTATGAAACACCCCTGATAACAGTGGGTACTTTACTGGCAACCTGAATTGGTTGGGATATTAAATATTATACACATCTATTTCTTCACTGTTCACTGAGAACAACCAGAAAAACAAAAGCGTCTATACCACTAAGATGTGACACACATGAAAGTGAAACATGCATTTATTTAAGCTTCCTTAAAAAGTAACATGCAATTTCCTCACAATGCAAGAGGCTGGCAAAAGCCACAAACCAAAAGCAGTTTGGAGCTGTTCATTTTTGTGAGAGAGGAAAAAGAAAACCAAGGAAAATGTTAGTCAGATTTCCATCTACTTTCCTTTACTTTTCAGTAAAGGCCACCTGCTACCAGGGTGATAAAAAAAACCAACCAACAAACCCTTCCAAAACCCAGAACTAAGAAAAAAGACATTTTCAAGTCATTTAGAGTATAAAAGTAATCAGAAGGTCCCACTAAATAATTATAAGAATGATTTTAACAGTAAATAAGCTAATGTCAGAGGAAAATACAGATCAGAAAATACTCTAATCCATTCCTGACTCAAACACCACTCTAACGTTATACTTAAATATGTGATATTATACTTGAATTAAGTTAATAAGGATCTCAGATATGCTCTTGGTCATCATAGTGATTGTGAATCCTGACTTAATCCAGTCTGAAATTATCATTGTAACACAAGTTGTTGGAGTTACAGTTAATGTCTGCACCTACAGTGCTGTGCTCATGCAATGCTTTAACTTGGTCAAATGGGACTCCAGCAACACCACTGCAGACTCTCAAGAAGGACTTAAAAGAGCTGAGACTAATTTAGACCTCTGTGGTGTACTCTGTCCAAGAAATGTATTGTCCTCCTGAAGTGAATAATGTGCTTAGGGCACTTTTAGGCACACTGACACTAGTGGGGTGACTTAGGGGAAACTGAAATGACTGTGTTAGACTCAGAATATGCAATGTAGTTTTAACACAACATACCGCCTGCACTCCAAAAGGGATCCCAAGGGTATGGCTGTACTGGGTAAGTCACCAGTCAGGCCCTCATTTTTGGCTTGGACACCATTGGCTAAGCAGTTACCTAGGTCAGAACTAAACCAAGAGTATCACTTATCTTGATTTTTTTGATGAATATTACCTGGAAAAACCCCAGGCAAATAATAATCTTAATTCCTAATAATCTTCACAATCCATACATGAAAATTACTGAAAGCTAACCATAAAAAAAAAAAAAAAAAAGGAGAATGAACCTCCTGAACCTGGCTTACGCACCAGGTCTTTTCTTATTTTGCCTTATCTTCAATCAAAGTCATAAGGATACAACTCAGGACAAAGCTGTTATGTACAGAAAGAGCTAGAGAGATCTGAAGGAGAGGCAAGGAAGCAGAATGTTCTCCTTTTCTTCCTTAGGCCAAAATACTAGCTAAGAGTTCAGCTTTGGAATTCAGAAGTGTTCTGCTTCACTGGTTTCTGTGGAGCCAACATTCTCTTTCAAACACACAACTTGGTAATAAAGCCTGGGGGAAAACCACACAATCCTGTAGTAGGGGACTTCACTGCTTATGATATTTACATATAAGATGAACCATGTCAAAAAGAGTCCTGGACTAGAAAGTCTGGACTAGTGGAACCATAGTCCTTGTGCATAGTAACCTGATTTTTGTGATGGGATTGTAGAATTGCTGAGATGTGGTTCTTGCATTAGGTAAAGACTCCGCTCCATAAGCATCCATCACTATTCACCTCTGACTACATTCATTCAGTTAAAACGCATACAATAAATCAAATTAAAAGGCTGCTCTTTTAAAGACTTCAATCAATGACAAACGCAGGGTTTCAGCTACACCTAGTGGACAAGCTCTGAGTACTGCAACCCTTCTGCACCCACTCCTATAGCGTGGTTATATCTATCATGTTAAATTACTCCTGCCTGGTTTCAATACATAAAATGTGAATTGAAGCAAGCAACAATTGTATCAGCGTTGTATGAAGTATCAACAATTTAAACAGCTCCTTTCAAAAATCTGTGTGATTATCCGTGTATCTCTCTCTTTCATGTAAATGGCTTGATTAAATGGTCAGGCAAGAAGACCCTGTCGCAAAAGGCAAGAGCTAAGGCAGAGGCAAAGAAGCCCTGTGATGGGCCGGTGGGCTGCCCCGCAGCAGGTCCCTGTCTGCAAAGCCGTGGATGGAGTGAGATGCCCATCAGAAGTTCCTCTTGTCCTTACATAGCAAAATCACACACAAAGTGATGTGTGACAGGCTGACTGTCGCACTCCCCTACTATCCCAGGGCACAGCCGCAATAACCCACTGCTCAGGCTGACTGTGTATCCCAAAGCAAGCTCACTGCTGCTGCCCCAGATGCTTTCAACAATGTGGTTGTGCCCTGACGAAACTGAAGTGAGGACATGAGAAAGCATGGGACCTATGGTGCCTCCTGACAACTGATAGAGAATCCCACCAGATGAGGCTGAGGTACTGGATTATAGGGGATTTAAAAAGAGAGAAGGTGTTTTTTAGAGGCAGGATTGAGCACAGGATTCAAGTCCATCTTCTGGCTACAACAGTTTTTCCAGCATGGTGGCTGACTGGGAATGGGACTGCTTCCTACTCATCTTCCAGGAGCAAGGTCCATCCTCAACAGCAGAGCAGACAGCACACAGGCTGCAGGCTTCATCAGTTCCATCTGACAGCAGCTTTGCTCACTTACATCTGCCAGAGCAAATTCAAGTTTATATTGTAAATAATGGTCTGAGGAGAAGACTAACACCTCACGTTTCCTCAAATTTGACACTTCTTCAGTGTACAATGTTGTGCCCCATCAGATTGGACAAGCAAAACCAAGCTGTCCGCATTGCTCCACAGACAGGCACCTGTTTATAGCTTGTGGGTTAGGGCTGATTGGTTTTTAGACCTATCGCCTAAAACTTTCTCTGTGATGGTCATAGCTAAGTTTTTTTTCTGCCTACTACTTAGAAAGATTTTATATTCATCTCCGTACCCGTGTTCGAACTTTACCCTTCATGATTCTGTAATTCTATGATCTCCTTGTCAGATCACACACCAGTCTTAGTGCAGCCTGCTGATAAGCAACCCAGTGGCAACCCAAAATATAACCCTTATAAACCTATAAACAACGTAAAATGAATCTGGCTAGCTTCTATACAAATAGACCCGTGCAGAGGCTTGGTGTCACTTCCTATGACTGGAAAATCCCAAGTATCCATTCTTTACTTTACATCTTTACTTCATACAAAGTTGATGGAGGACATATAACTATACAAAGTTTGTAGACAGAGAAATCAATTATTAGATCAAATAATGCAGCTGGGAGAAAACAAAATATTTTGCATAACAAGCCTTTAAATACTTATCCCAGAACAGAGAGAAAGCGGAATCTGAAATTCTCTATGTCACTTCTGTTTGAATAGCAGCAGATAAGGCATTTTATATACTTTCAGAAGCATCACCCTCTCCTGCGCAGTGTACTAGTGTGAGCAAATCAGGTTGCAGCAGAAAACTCATGGTGCGATTGTTAGAGGGCTCTTTGTCAAAGCTGGACATAAGTAGGTTGCCTTCAGCATCTTACTAGAGCAAGCAGCTATCAAATACTTAGCTTTTGAGCTTAAGAAGTGCTGTGTACTCACGCCAGTAACTTCAGCCATGGTTTTAAGGAGCTTCATAATTCTGAAGGTGTCTTATTTTACTTTATTGCTGATGAATTAGGCAATATACCGCCAAATGAACACACCGATACACAGAGAAAACAAAATGGGCCGGTGAAAGAAAAAGGTGAGAAAATTGGCCAGCATTTTATGAAGCTGGATAAACTGGAAAATCTTCGCTTATTTTTAATAAAGTAAATATGTCTGTCAAAATCTCTTTCAGGCTTGTGATCAAGTGGCCCCTCTGTAATTTTTTAAGACGGGGAAGGGCACAGCAGATGGAGAGGGACTGCAATACCTGATCCATCTCTATTAAAAACCTGGTGTTGCAGATTTCTTTCTAAAATGAGTCAAAGAGAATAACAGAGAACCTACTGTAACAGCGGCTCATCTGCTCAGTCATTTGATGTATCTCGTTATTGTTGCAGTTACTGAGACTCAGCTTTACCTTGTGTGTGAGCACAATAGTAATAGTGGCACCATATTGAAATGTGTAAATATATTTTCATAAACTATGTAAAACACCTCCTCTGTGCTGACAAAATGATGCACTTCGAATACATGAAACCCTGAGAAAATGCTGCTGCCTTGGGTTCCAAATTTCTTTGATTCCTCATCTTAGCTTTATTGCACATGCAGTGTTATCTGACAAATATATTTGCCTATTTAAAAAATACTTTATCTTATTATTTAAACAGCTCCTGTCAATGTTACTCAGTCCTTGATCACAATGCTATCCCTATGAGTGATGGTACAGAAATAGACCAGGTGAAGGTCAGTGTGTGTAGCCCAGATCTGTAACATTTGTATTTCTTATTCCTGCCTGCAGTAGCCCCACAGCAAGTATTTTGGAGGATATGAGGGCTTCAAAAAGAATAGCTGTAGGGTCAGGGACAAGAACTGCTTTTCTGACTTCATTTTCCTTCCCTCAAAGTGCATGCTCACCCTGATTTTGCTGAGGGGGTATCAGTTCCTTGGGTACCAACTCACATCTTAAGGCCTGCTGTGCCGTACAGCCATGAGGGAGTGGAGGCAGCAGGTAGGGGGAACAGGACAGGATCAGGATGACTCCTCTAGCAAGAGATTGACGCATAAGCTACCTATGCTTTGAAGAAGCATTATCAGTAGCTTCACAGATGCGTGCCATAGCTTTCGGCCAAACTAACAGGTATGGAAAACATCACCTTGGGGAAAACAGGAAAAACAACCAAAACAAATAAAGTAAAAAAAAACCCAAACAAACAAAAGGAACTCCGCAAATCCAGATGCTGGAATTCTTCAACCCCCCTAGGAAGACCGGAGAAGCATGGGATAATCCTCGTTTACGTAACATTTTTTCTTTTTTCAAATAAAACCTGAGACAGGCATGTTTTCACACCGTTTGTTTGCTTCTTCTCTAAACCCACGCCGAGAAATTCAGGGAGCCCCGCACCCCCTCTGGCCGCCGTGCCGTGCCATGCAGTGCGGCCGCGTGCTGGGCAGAGCTTCGACGGGCACCGGCTCCCTTGGCGATGCAGGGCTGCGCCTTTCCTCTCTGTCCCGCCGGGGGAACGCACAGCCCCACACCGTAGCAGAGACGAGACCCCCCGGTTTCAGAGGGGGGTCCCGGCCACTTTGGCCCCTTCGCTCCCCGCACCCGACGGCGGCTCCGCGGAGCCCGACAGCGCCAAGGAGTGGGCGGCAGCTGGGAGAGCGGTCGACCACACGAGGGCGCCGTGGTGCCGCCGG
>JANHGB010042303.1:0-20623 GCA_026283785.1 Coracopsis vasa
CTGAGGTGTTGTTTGAGGGAATCCTTATATCTCCTCTTAGGGGCACTTCTCTTGCGGCAGCCAGTGGCGAGTTCACCATATAACACAATCTTAGGGAGGCGGTGATCCTCCATCCTCGAGACGTGCCCTGCCCAGGGCAGCTGTGATTTCAGCAATATGGTCTCAGTACTGATGACCCCTGCCTGTTCAAGGACAGTAACATTTGACACGTAATTTCAATAAGGATTTAGTTACTATAGATTTCTCATGCTAGCACGTGGTACAAGAGATACCCTCTTTCTGTGCTTGCAGGTGCTTCCGTTTTTTCCACTTTAATCTCTTCCTAAACTGTGCTTCTGCTGCACAGTCTGGCATGGATAAAATACTTCTATTTCAGTTTTTAGTTAGTTGGTCAGTTGTTTTTTTCCCTCCTTTTTCCATCGAAGTCATTCAGAAGTCCCACCTCTCCTTAAATCTCACTGATGTTTCTATGTTCATCAGTTTTTATTATTCTTGAAGATTTTCAGATGAGAAACTGTGTGTTTTCTCAAAGTATGCTAGTCTTTTGTCTAGAAAAAAAAAATCCATTCAATTCTAATAGTATCTTCCCTGTGTTTTGAGACAAGTGTGGTAAAAGCATGAATAAGCCCTCTTCGGTACATGTGTAATATATAACAGCTAAGCAGATGGTCACATGCTCTAACTAAATACATATGCCACAGAGGAAAATCTGGGTATTCAGGTTAGCAAAGGGAGAATGATAAGACTCATTTTCAAAATTATTAGCCAAGCCCTCCTTCTGAAAGAAAATGCCTCAGGAATTGTAAAGTCCATGAGGTACATGCAAAAATTTTCAGTTGCTAATGCCTGCTCCAAAGACAACCACTTTTTGATTGCTTGACACTCAAAATGCCTAGCTTGAAATTTTGAAACGCTGAGCTTCTTTGGGGCCTCATAGTTTATGGTATTGTTATTTCCAACCTTATACTTAGATTTTACAAGCCAGATACTTTGCATGATGTCCTCTGCCAATGCTAAATAAATACATTGTAAATGATATGTGTGAACTGTGATGTAGAGAAAGCAGTTATAGTTTATTATTACTCTCTTACAGCTCTTCTTTAAAGCTAAATAGGTCAATGTAGACTACCCTAGACAATGCTCTAATTTAGATTCTACCTGCATATCTACCAAACTACTTGAAATTTACAGTATGTTTGCTTGTTTTATTTATAAAATTTCCCTGTCTAAGGAAATCTCTTTGATCAACAGAAAATGGAATAAAAGATAAAAAAAAAAAAAAGATTTGTGGACACAATATTTTCAAAGAATCACTGTGTCATTAATTTACATAAAATTTCAGATTCATTTAGAAAAAAATGACAAATCATTACTGAAAGCATGTTCAGTTAGACTACACATAAGCCTACTGAGATAAATGCAAAGATCGAAACTGGTGTGTTGCACTTTATAAAATTCCAGACATACTCTTAATAAGGTAAAGATGCAAAGTTGTGTTGATATACCATTTATTTGAAACTGTAATACTTGTAATACTTGGCATTATTATTTATATGCTTCTAGCAAACTAAAAAAATAATTGTTTAGGTATACTTCTGTTTCTGAAACCAAAAAAGGGAACTGTCGCTTTGCAGTGGTCCGTGGAAAGCATACAAACATCTTTGATGCGTATGATTCTGCAAAACTTCAACCTGTATACATGATTTTCATGAAAGAATAAAAGTGATCAGTTTTGAAGGCCTTCTGTTCCACAATCTTGGAAACTCTGGAAATACTCAATAGATTGGTATGGTTTAGAATTTCCTCTGAATATTTTCAAGGGTTATGTAGAATCCTGAATGCTAATTCTGTTCAGAAATGTTTGGAGAGGCAAACAAAAAAAAGTAACAAACAAGCCCAGAAAGAAAACTTGTCAAATGTGTGTGTGGGGAAAAAAAACCGCCATGCCCTTTGCCTATTGCACTTCAGGGAGCATATCCCTACTTCCTAATGATCACCACTTTCCCGATCACCTCAGAAGAAAGAGAATTCTTATAGCTTTCCTGTACTGGCATGTGTTAGCTAATGTACACTATTGCTTTTAGATCAGACTCTTTATATTAGTTTATTGGTTTTCCCAGATTACAGCCAAGGGGATTTTCAGTTAACATTAAGTCAAGAAGTTAAAAAGACATACACAAATTTATTTTTCTATTTATGAAGAATTATTTTAATTCATTTGAAGCAGAAATACTTTGTAGTTTATATCAGTCAGTTAATTCATTCCTATTATGCTAATTTCCCCTTCTGAGTACTTATTTACATTTGAACCATTAGGGCACATAAACCAGATTTGTGATTTTTTTCCTTGAAGAAATAGTTTCTTACAGCCTTACTGCACATGGTTTCATACTGAATTGACTGGAAGAAATCAAAGATATCTGAAGAGTTTGACTTATCCGTAAGAAATGGAGAGTTGTTGACTGATATCCTAAAAAACTCCGCAGTTCTGAGGGGCTTTTTTGTAATCATCTCTATGGAGTAAAGCAGTGTCTTCAAATGATGACATGAGAGATATTTCTCATTAAGTTCATGAGATTACCTATTATTAAGGACACCTCTAGTTTCTTTCTGAAGCACTATAGAAACAATAAAGAATAAATTTGTTTTCTCATCACCTTGTAAGACTACTCTATTTCACTTCCCATTTTCCAGAAACAAAAGCTGAGGCGCCAGTGTTGAAAAGATTGATTTTCAAAGTGACAGAGCTATCACAGAAGTGTTCAACCTTTCTCAGCCATTTCTAAAAGAGATCCTGAAAACCTCACAGCGTTGTCTGGTGACAGTACCAGCCAGTTCCAACTGGCTCCAAAGATGGGCCTGCAGCTAGCTAAAGCTGAACCTATCAGTTACATTGATAGCATCTCTGTGATAACATATTTAAGAAAGAGTAAAAAATGCTGTGCAACAGTAGCCAGGAAAGAGGAGTGTGGAAATGTGAAACAACTGTTCAGACACCAAGATCAGTGAAGAAAGATGGGGAGGAGTCCTCCATGCACTGGAGCAGAGATCACCCTGCAGCCCATGGAGCAGATATCTCACAGCCTGTGGAGGACCCCACATATTTCCCCTGGGTATCCCAATATTTTTCCTGTATCTAGCTCTGATTTGCAGATTGTCATAAATGGAAGCTCAGTAATAGAGTGAATCCGGCTAAGTCCTATAAGAATCTGTAATATCGCTGGAGACTCTATTCAAGTGCAGGTAGAGGATGAGATAAACCCTACTTAAACTAAGGATGCTGTATGGAACATTATCATACTGCAGAAGTCACCCGCCACTGACAGTAGAAATTATTACATGTCCTAATAGTTCCACTCCATTGTTGCTAATTCTTTTGGGCACATACTAGGAAGATGTTCTCTCCTAGAATCAGTACAGCCTGAAACCTTATTGCAACCATAAATTAATTTCTTACGTCATTGCAATCTTTACTGAGGAAAGTAGCTTAAATCAGTATCTTCTCTTGTAAGTCATGATTAAGCCATACCCTTACTCTGTGAAGAGGCATTCTGTCAGAAAGAAAAAAAAAAGTAAAAAGTGAATAATACATATGAACTTTATTTTCCCAACATTCCTCATACTCTTTAAATGTTCATACCTAAAATAAACACTGTGGCACCACTTTTCAGTTTGCTACTTGAAGGAACAACCCTAATTGCAATGACAAAACACCAGATCAGAAAGCACAAGATTTGTTAAAGAAAAAACATAAATTCCCATTTTATTGCCTCTTCTGATAGCAAATCTAACAGAAGTCCTGGAGAAATTCTTAAAGCACCTAAATTTTATGTGTGCTCCAATAGCTTTTCTTTTCCCCCAGGGACAAAAAAATACCTTAGTAAGAGATAGTTGTGGGTCTTGAGACTTATTGTCTCCTCAAATATAAATCACCTCTTTTTTATATGAGACCAGAAATCAAGTTCTAGTCATTTTTATAGGTGAAGTTTTGAACTCAATAAATGCACGAAACAGAATCCAAGAGTATTTTATAAACTCTTACTTTAATAAGTTCAATAAATTGCTTTATACTTTTAAAACAGTGTAGAATGGCTTATGAATCAAAGTTTGTGCTTTATCTTTTTTTTTTGCTTCATCATTTTTTTCTCTCCTGAGTAATATGATTGTCTTCAGAACCACAAACATTATTCACTGGTGTACTCAAAATTAATAGTGTATTGATAGGCGTATATTTATCAATGAGCAAGCCTCATCGTCTCACATTTTGTTTATTTTCTCCTACAGCTCACCAAATGTCTGTGGCAGGCTTATCTGTACATAATAGATTTGTTGTGAACTTAGTTAAAGGTTAGAATCATAGTATCATAGAATGATTTGGATTGGAACAGACCTCAAAGATCATCTAGTTCCGAACCCCTTGCCACAGGCAGGGACACCTTCCACTAGAGCAGGTGGCTCAAAGCCCTGTCCAACCTGGCCTTGAACACTGCCAGATGTGGGGCAGCCATGGCTTCTCTGGGCAGCCTGTTCAGTGTCTCACCATCCTCATAGTGAAGAATTTCTTCCAAGTATCTAATCTAAACCTACCCTCTTTCAGTTTAAAGCCATCCACCTTTGTCCTCTTGATACATGTCCTTGTAAAAAGTCCCTCTCCAGATTTCTTGTAGGCCCCCTTAGGTACTGGAAAACTGCCCTAAAGTCTCCCCGGAGCCTTCTCTCTTCCAGGCTGAGCAATCCCTACTCTCTCAGCCTGTCTTCATAGAAGAGGTGCTTCAGCCCTCTGTTGATCTTTGTGGCCTCCTCTAGACTCACTCAAGCAGGTCCATGCCCTTCTTATGTTGAGGACCTCAGAGTTGGACACAGTACTGCAAGTGGGGTCTCATGAGAGAAGGAGAAGGACCTCCTTTGACCTGCTGGCCAAGCTCCTTTTGATGCAGCCCAGGGTATGGTTGGTTTTCTGGGCTGTGAGTACACACTGCTGGCTCATGTTGAGCTTCTTGTCAATCAACATCTCCTGGTCCTGGGACATGTTCTTAGTAACGCAGATTATGTAAAAACAAACTGGAATCCACATATTCTACTTTTTATATTCCACCTCATTTCAGGAGTGGTGGAAAATATTTTGCACTTTCCCTTTTCTGAATATATGGATCTGGATATATTCGATTTCAGTCACGACCATGGAAGACTCAGGTACTGAATATTATTATGATGATGGTCCCAAAGCTATTGGCAGATAGTTGGAGAATCAGGCTGCTGTTGCTATGGAAGGAAGCCTAAGTCTGAGCAAAGCAGACCCAAATTTCCACAGCTGAACAGTCCTTCCCTCCCCCCTTCTCTGCACCTCACTATTTTCCCTCACCCTTGTTCTTTCTCACGGTAGAGGCAATTTCACTCTGCCCCCAAACCACCTCTTTATCCATGTGTTATCACCTTTTATCAATACTACTAAAAGCCTCAGCAGCAACTCTGTAAAACACGGCAATAGGTACTATTTATCCTGAAATAAACAAGGATGGGAGCTCAATAGGACACATCCTCAATGCTGTAGACACAGTGCTGTACCCCCAGTGTAATGCACAAAAGCAGCACAGCTCTGTGGGTAAGCTACAGTCCTACAAGTTCTGACTGCAGTAAGGCTGTACTTCCATCTCCCAAGGTAATGAACCTTTTCTGCCAGTACTATTTTAACTCAGCCTTACAGATCTATGAAACATTTGTGGCTGACAAGTCTCTCTTTCATGAATTACATGGTGCAGGTGTCACTTGCCAGAGTATTGGTGGATGGCCCAGTACAGGGCAGAGATTAGACACAAAACCTACCAGCCTCCCACAAGGTTACCTGGCCCATAGCAATGATTCTCACCTTCTACAATGTGCATAGCATTTTGCTGATGCTTCCTTGTACATGAGCCCCAGAAAGATGCGGATGAACAAAAGATATTCAGCAGACAGCTGTGTGGGCAAAGGGAAAAAGCTCTGGGAAGCTCTCCTGCTCAGAGTTCTGTTTGTTTTATTTCTGAAATAGGATTGTTTAGTTTGACAGTTGGCCACAACCATGATCAGTGCTTGAATACAGTCCTCTGTGTTTGGGTGTTTCCAAGGTGTAATCTGACATTTCTGTGTGGGGATGTACAGATACAAGTGGGATAAAGATATACAGACATGTGCACCTCTAGATCTCTCTTCTACCCGTCTTTCTCTGTTCTCTTGAATGATGAAAACCAAGTAAAAGATAAAATAAAAGAATTTTTTTTTGTCCCAGATAACTAAGGTTTCTAATGCTCCTAAGTCAAGATAATGTAACTAGCTAAGTCTGAATAACTTCCCCTACGCAGCTGAGGGCCTCAGCCCTGACTTACAAAGACCACTCTCTGCAACAGCAAAGTTATAATTGTACTTTCATGCTATTTCAGTCACAGAGTCTTCCTAAGGCTGTCACCAATGTAGACAAGGGTTTATTTTGACATGATATTTTTGTGATTTTGGCTGCTGTGTAGTTGGAAAGAAGAAATATAAAAATCCAACAGTTTCTATTTAGTTTACTCAAGTGCCGCAAGCCACAGCAATGTGGCTTGAAGGCTTGAAAAGCATCATGGCTCTAAGGTTCCCTATGAATCCTGTGTTGCCAGTAATCTTGCTTCTGCACTTTCAGATAAAAAATAATATACGTGAATTATGAACTTAAGGTGTTTAAGCAAGTGAGAAACACTTTAAATGAGAGAGTAAAGATTTATCAGATGTGGAAAATATTGCTGCCCAAGCTAGAACTGCCAGTCACAGGTTCTAAGTCACTTGGTAAATCTGCAGCCTAAACATGCCTGCAGCTGGGTCACCTTTTCTGTGACCCTGTCAGATCTTATTATTTAGTAATCTGAATGCCTAAAATGTAGCTACAGGTTCACATCTTGATCTTTGGATCTCTATTCCGTAATTAAAGATGTAAATAAGTAAAGCACTTATAAAAGTTCTCTACAGATGAATAAATGAAGTTACTACATTTCAATGTATTTTTCATTTTCAAATCATTGCAAGATACATTGAACACCAACTAACTTTAGCAGTGTTGGAATAAACACAAGGAAAGGCATTCTGACATCAGCTGCAGTAATATATGATTATGAATCTCTCTCCAAATAGTAAAAGCAATTGCAAGAAAAAAATTAGATTTTACTGAGTTATTTTCTTTAGAAAGCGGACTGGAAAGTTACTGGAAAGTTTTTTTGCAAACTCTTTTCCAACCCTTGCTACAGAAAGATTCCATACAGTTCTTTATTCAAAGACAGATGCTCACCCAACCACAAACTGGTTACTGAATAGATTCACCGATAGGCTGAGCTTGCTTTTTTGCTGCTTTCATAGAAAATCTCTTTGGTGGAAGCAAATCCCTTCCACTAGGATTTTATTAAGATCTTCTAGAATTCAAAAGCGCAGCTCACTGTAAAAACTGGGGTATGATCTCTAAATGTTATCTACTCTAAATTGAACAGGAGGTGTGTGCATGTTAGGAGCCTGTGGTGGATGGGAATTGTTTCCTAGATGACGAAACAGCTGTCAAGCAGATGAGTACAACCTAACTGACAGAACATTTTAGAAGGTGACTGGATTTAATCTGCACACAAACAGCTCAAACCCAACACAGGTGAGTTGGTTGGCTGAAATCCATTATTATTACTTGGCCATAATACAGCTGTTATGGTATGTAAAACAATTTTGGCAGCTTCAGGTTAGTTCCTAATGGAAAATGTTACATCAGGAACTATAAATAATGTAGCTCTGTTGACACCATGCTACGTGTTGGCAGTCACTTCAGAGGTGAAAGATGGAAAAGGAAAGGTGAATTCAATACGTTTAGTTTTGGTTTGTTTTTTTTTTTAATCAAAAGGCACTTTATCCTTCTGGCCAATACTGAGTAAAGATGAAATGGACATCTGGGAAATTTTGATGACCTATCATCCATAAGCTCACCTCTGATCTGACCATCGGCTGCAGCTTTTATACTGTCCTTATAGCCATCCTTGATATATATTACATGCCTGCCAAATTAATGACTATTCTTATTTTTATTCCCATCTAATCGCTGCTGCAGCTCTTTCTTGTTAAAATGTAAAATGATTAGTTTTCAGTGATACCTCAGTATGCGAAGATTGTAATGACATATATTTTAACTCATAGCTTTACGCTGCGATTTCAAAATCATTGCTTTGCTTGCTATTCTTTCATAGCTCTTGTATTATTTGTCCTATTATTGTGAAAGACTGACAAGTTTCTGCTGAACATAATTATTAGTTAATACACCATATAAGTGCAAACATTTAGTCCTACAGCTTCTTATACAAATAATGTGTTTTCATTGCTTCAATAAGTACCAAATTTTTAAGCTTTAAAATGGGACCTTTATTATATATATGGGATTCAGTTAGAGCCTCCTTCTGATAAGAAAGAGGTTGATGAGGGCAAAAGGTAAATAGATGAAGCAAAGAAAGAAAATCCCAAACTTTTCCACTTTGAAGCAAATTGGAAAACATAGCACACAGTACCTCATGATGCTCGAACAGATTGGATGCACCTAAAAGTAGTACTAAGAAAAATGTGTTCCCCTATTGACTCATGTTCTGTACCATCCTTATTCAGATCTATACCTTAAAACCCACACTATTGCCCTTAATCTTTGAACATCAAACTCATTTGACAGAGAGAGATTAATTCCACTTTTATATCAGCCACATGAGCTTTGAGACAAATGCAGAGTTACAAACATCTTGCTTTATAAGCTAGGTGGCCTGCAATATGAGTGGGAGGTTTCTACTGATGTTAAAAGTTAGGATAAAATATTTTATTCTTTACTATATTTAAGTTATTGTCAATATGTATTTGCTTAGTACATGGTTGCTAATCTTAGTAAAAGGCAATGAGGAAAAAGTTCCTCCTTAGGACAACCATATTTCTGGCCTTTTACTTCCTTCATTTTTCTTTTTCATGCTTCTCCTCTTCTTTAACCTTCTGAGTCTCCCTCTCATTCCTTTGGCATTTCCTGAACATTTTTCATTTTGTCTAGATCCTAATCACTTCATCTCACTGTGAAAGCCTTACTTACATTTTCAATGAAAACATGGTAAGTAGGATTTGTCTCATCTAACTTCATGTAACCTGGTGTAAATGAGTCCATAAGAGTAAGATTTCTCTTTCACTCTGCAGACTCCCATTGTTGTCAATGGACAGAATCAGGCACTTCTAGGAAATGACAGGACCAGTTCAGTTGCCTGAACATAGATGCCTGGTGCCAGACAGGTAGAAATGCTGAGGCCTGTACTCATCTGGAGCATAACATTAGAGCACAACAGATTATACTTAGGCAACTGAATTAGCCCAATTCAATTAATCCTACAGTAAACATCCAAAATAAGGCAGGTACACTGTGTCCAAGGTATCCTACAGAAGACGTCTACACACAAGCTAGCTATCTAAGATGCTTACAGTCCACTGAAATTTAAGTCAATCAATTCATTACAATGTGGGGAGCTAGTCAGCTCATTTTGAAGCAGGCACATATGCTAGGTCAGCCAAATCAGTCCAGAAACATTTCTGGAAGAATGAACTAGACTTCGGCCAGCGATAATCTGACTGCAGACAGCTATATTTAGGCATCTGAAACTGTCCATCTGCAATACACAGGACTTGTCGAGGACTTGTCCAGCATTACATTTAATAGAAGCCCACTTTTGACTTTAGGTGATTTCAGCAAGTTGAGATAAATCACACTCTACTCCACCACCAGCAGCTATGGAGTTCAGCATTAAAGGCAGGGAAATTCACATCCTTCAGAACAATTGATTCAGTCTTATCCAGACCAGGAAGAAAACACTGTACCAATGACATTTGATTCAATTAATGAATTTTTCTTTGAATCCGTTTTCAGGGTTCAAAATGTGCTGCTTCTTTTGAAATGACAACAGATTTGACGGTATTATAAACCAGCCTGTACATTACACACAAAGACCTTGGAGGTGACTAGTAGGAGGCAGCTTTGTCTACAGCTAGCACAATCCTTCCATTTTTTGTTTGTTTAGGTAAACCTGAAGAATATGTTTAATCACTGAAGTTTAGAGATGGATAGAAGTTCAAGAGGTTATCTGGATCACCTTAAAGTAGGATCAAATTTTTCTTGGACACACCTGACTTGTATTTGTTTATCTTGTCTTTAAAATCTCTAAAGGGGAGGATTACTGAAACTTCAGGGACAGCTTTTTCTGGGATTTGCCACAGTAATAGGCTTATTCCTAATATCTAGACAGTTGGTTTTTTTATAAAAAACTTTTTCTTTTTTTTTTCTTCTTCACTCTTTCCACTGCTGGCAATGAGGAAGAGATGAGTACCATCTTTATAACCATCTTTTACATGGTAGAGGACGACTGTCATGTTCTGCCTCAGTCTCCTTCATTTTTTTTCTAGACTAAATTCTCTCAGCCTTTACTCACAGGTCATGTCTTCTAAACCTTATCTCATTTTTCATGTCTCCTCTGGGCTTCTCCCACTTATCTTTCTTAAAGTGTGATGTTCAAAAGCATTCACAGAACTCCAGCCTCACCAGGGTAGGCTAGACAGAATTGTGTTCTGTATCTTCTGTGTGTCACCCTGCAAATTCCCCACAAAATGAGAATATTTCGGATATGAAAATAATTTGATCAACTTACATTTATTTTGCAACTCACTATGAGCCCCACATTTGTGTTCCACTTATGCCTAGACAGCCATTCCCCACTTTCTAAGTGCCCATAAAATTTTGGATGAAAGAAATGTGCTTCAGAATCTTAAGACTCCAACTGATTTCAGAAATGAGTGGGCAATCTCAAGAGCTGCAAGATTTTCAAGTTTTAATCAGAAAAAAATGCTTTTCTCTTTTCAGTGAAGAGACCAAAGATCAAAAGAGAAATTTCACTTATCACAACCTATTTTTCGTGATGTAATTTTTTTCCAGCATGCTAAACTACTTTCAGCTCTGAAAAGGAGAGATGGAACAGAATGAGATCACTTGACCACCTTAGGGACAACATGTTTAAAGAATTACTGTAGAGCATCTATATAAAGACTACAAATTTTGTCTTCCAATTCATACTCTCTCATTTTTTGGATATGGATCAAAATAGCAGCATACTGTTTCAGAGCTTGTCTGAGTAGGTATCCGGAGGATAAAACGATTGGCTGGTAACAGAGACAAGGAGCCTAACAACAAAAAGTAGGCAAAAGCACAAGCAGTGGGTAAGACAATATTCCAGATTATCCCATTTCACTAAAAAAAATTGTGTGAGGTCTGACTATGGAGTGAAACTTCGAGGCTCGTGCTATTTTTTTAGAATTCTTCATCTCTAACTATTAAAGAAATCTCTTAAGGTTCAGGAGATATCCTGTCTTCACCAAAGTCAATGAGGGTTTTTTTTAATTGACTTGAGTAAAGGTAAGATTTTACATTCAGATCCACACCCCTGAGCCAGCACGATTTTTTTTTCCATTACAGGATACAGACTTTATTAGAATTATAATGATCAGTACATTTCAGTCATACTGACAGTTTTCTAAACCCTGAGATACCTTCTCTCTTCTTGCTCCTTCTCTCTCCTTCTTCTCAGCATTTTTTCTCCGTCAGCCTCTCATTATGGAAGGGCAAGGTCATAAATCATTTAAAAACATGAGAAAAAAATGGGGAAAGAGGGTGGGGGATGAGGTAAGCCTTTTCTTGTGTTAATACTACACCCTTAAAGTGCAGCATGTAGTCAATAAGTGTATGTTTGGGGCTATGTTTACTCTCTGAGACATCTAGATCAACTTAAATCGACAAAAGATTGTTTTGAAACAGTGGAATTCTCCTGTCCCAGGAAGAAACCATAGAAAGGCAGGAATTTGTACTGATTGTGTGCAGGCATTTTACAATTGTGTGTGGCCCATTTTCCAATACTTGAACACTATGAACTTCACTTAACTTGTGGATTTAGCTTGCTTACATGAAATGCAGAGGGCAAAGCCACAGCGCAAGAGCAAGAACTGTTCCAGGCTTGGCTGGGGCAGAATTAGTATGGGAAGAGTGGCGGGAAGAGCAACACAGATCTCTCGTCTCTCAGAGTTACTCCTCTGTTTTTAACCAGAAGGACCATTCTCATGCCAGTACTCCAAAGACACTTCCAGAATTAGCAGGTATGCTGCCTCTTTTCCTGAATAGTCTCCAACACTAGCATCTATTAAAAGAAATATGGAAATTAGCAGTTAAAGTCAAAGAAGTTGATAGCTCCTACTTACCAAATTGGTGCCTCAGCGATCAGCTCTAACGAGGAAAAACTGTACCCAACTCCTTATCAACAGCTTCAGACTTGGCAGAGTTGGATTTTGAAGTGACACCAAAAATCATGAGAAAAGTGACACATAGTTTAGTATGATTTTACTTGTACTTTAACCTGAATAGGGCTGAATAGAAGTGGATGATTCAGTCATACTGAGGTTCTGTTGTCTCTTTGCAAAAGTTGCTTTTCAGTATAAAACACTTGCAAGCTAGAACCTAATACCAAGTTGCTTTAAAACATTGATTCCTCCTACGTGTGTTTGTGCATGAGGCTTCACATGAATTTGTTGTCATTCCATCATTCTCAGTGACAGACATTGTAGCTTGCTGTCATGCCATAGCACCTTACAATGATGTGAACTTTATTTTTTTATTAAGATAGTAAGTTACAATCAGTTAAAGATAAATGTATGAGCTCAGTCTGAAATTGAATATTGGTTGGGATGCCTGCAGTACTAACAGGCGAGCATGGTTGACAATAGCCTTTTGGCATAGTTCTCCATTGTCACTTACATGGTTCAACTGGTGGAAATACTCATGTCCCACCTCCTGTCACTTACTCTAAAATTAAGTGATATTAACGCAAGAATTAAGAAAACACCCCATAAGTGGGAATTCCTCATAAGTAGAAATTCATCCCAGATTAATGCAGATGTATCAAATATATATATCGAAGTCTACTTGAGTCATACTTGTCTCTCTTTTATATAGCGTTGCTGGATTATTATTGAATATTGTATTATAATTATAATAATGCATAATAATTCCAGTGTACAATGCATTCAGTGCACTGTACACTGGAAGTACTTATTTTTCTCTGTTAAGTACAGAAAGGAACCTATGTTGAACCAGTTCAGTCTTAAATGTCTAACTTTTAGAAAGCTAAGTAGATGAGTGCAATTTTACATGTCTTAATAGAAGATTGCTTAATTTTTTCAGTTTTTCTCTATGTCTCAAGCCCTTGGAACAGATTCATAGCCCTTTACTTTTAGGGACTACTAAATAGAAGATCAAGGGTGGAAAATAGATCGTTGGACCCCAGAGACATTCTACAGAAAAACATTTTTTGCAAATATTTATTCACTCATTTTTTATTACTGCTTCTTTTTTGTCTATTTAAAAACATGTGGGTTTCTCTATGTCCATTGTTCTTAAATTTAAATTAGAAACAGGGTCTTTAGATATCTCTTTAAAAATGGTCTTCATACAAAATGCTAAATAGTGTGCTCCTAACAGGAATGCAAACTCAGCATTACAAACGACACCAGTAGTAAATGTAAGCATGTGGAGCAGGGGAGAAAAAAAAGAAAAGAAAAAAAATCCCACCAAAACAAACAAGAAAAAAACCCTCCCTTTACTATAAATCAACCTCAGATTCAATATGAATCATCAAATTTAATATTGCCATGATCAGTATTCATGGAAAATAAATGATGCCAAATATGCTTTAAGAAAAAAGAAATCTGTTTAAATGGTATTAATGGTAAAGCATACTACAGCAAGGTGAACAACACTGATAATATTAAATTAACCCAAGAGGCTCCCTAATCAGGATCCCTATGCAGAAATCTGCTTGCCAACTGTCGTTCTTTTTCCCATTGGTTTAGTTAAGGGTTGAAGTTCTTCTTGAAGTTTCTTTTTTAATCATTAGATCCCGACCTTACAGTTTTCTCTGACTACTTTCCTTCAGGCTGTCTTTGCTCCTGTCAATTTAGGATTTCCAGGGAATTATTCTTCTTTGAAATGCATATTCCAGGCTTGAAATACTGGCATATGTACACTGTAGAGTAATTGTGGAGGCCAAATGTTTAATTACACATGACAGCTGGAGCTGTAGGAGTCCGAGGCATGCTTGAAAACAACTTATGCCCTATGCAGTCTTAACGAAAAGGAACAAAATAATATATATTTAGGTTTTGTGCCACATGGTAGCCGCTGTTCTCTCTCTTTTCACAACTGAGGGTGGTTTGCAAGAAGTTCAGCTGCTTTCACTTCTGTGTACTGTCTCTCTGAATATATACTTTTTTCTCTCCATACAGTCTAGGCACAAACTTTTAGACCATACAATCCTGCAGGAAATGATCAGTATTTTTGTTTCATATTTTCCTGAGTGACAGAGAAAAGGTTTTCAGTAGCTTCTTTAATACAGTGTTTGTTATTGATACAAATTTATAAAATTGTGTATTACTAGAAATGCCAGAATCAAGTGCTTTTAATTATGAAAGTATGAGTAATGTTCATATTTTACCCTAATACATGTGATGTACTCAAAAAGTAAAGCAAATGAAATAACCTGACTTCTAAGTTTTCAGAAAATGTTCATTTCAATCAGCAAAAATGTTTGTCCACATTTATAGACAGAATGATTTTCAGACTTATGAAAACACATATTTAATTCTGCTCACAGAAATATTCTGCTCTTAGTAAAACAGAAGTAAAAAGTTATTTCCTATTATCAATATATCTGTTGTCAATGGTCAGCTCTTCATTTGAGATAAATTCTTATAGTTCCACTGACAAAATCCCTGTGTTGGTCTAAAACAGTTGAGGGGTCTGACTCAATATCTGACACAGCTTTTCTATATATGCACATATTACACACACACATTTTAAATTATTATTACATTGAATTATTATTATGCTTACTATGAAAAAGAGGCTAAAATTTTATATGAAATTTTGGCGAATCAGATTTTCTTTCTACATTATGTTACCTAAGCACACCTTCATCAAATTATACCTTAATATGAAAGGGATTTCCTTTTTTTTCTTTTTCTTTCTATATTCTTACTTTATATGGGATTGATGTAACATTTAATTTAGTCATGGTGCATTAGTGTTTGTCAGGAAAATAGCAAGCATTGCTTTACCCCTTACGGTTCAGTTCCATAGTGAGAAAAATATACCATTGCTGCCCAAGTGAAAAAGGTATTTCACTACTTGCAAGGAGTAGTTTATGACTATCTATAGCATTTAGATGTATAAGCAAGCAAACAAAGAACATTATTATATTTTCCTGATGTCTTTTCATGTAAAGATAGCAAAGATGAGACTGATTTGACAAATTAACTTTAAAGCAATATTGTTTGGTTGTGTTGGGAATGAACTGCTTTGTACAGTAGGTTAAGAATGAAGAATGTTGCAACTGAGGAAGTTAAAACTCATCAGCAAACGATTTGAACACCTGACATCATTGCCATGAATCAGCAAGGAAACCAAATCTCTGTTAAAAACATGAAGCAAAATTTCAGTTTTAAAATATTTTGTATTTCATGAACGAAAAAGGCTTTCTTTGAGATGAGCCTTCTTGCTAAAGATGTGAACCATTAAGCAACACATTTTATCTTTTTTTTCCCCGTGCAGATTCTGTGCCCTTATTGTGAGAATTTGAAGGTAAGCAATTTTTTTCAAAATTATCTTCTGTCAAAAATTATTTCAGGTTTTCGTGGCTTCTCATTACCTCTGAGTTTAGAAAGTAAAGTGGCAGACATGACTCTGAAATCCTTAACTTGATAAGGAGAAAATTAGAAATACAGCCAACAAACACTGTCATCTACCACTTCAAAGCCCTCAAATGAGATAGATACATTAAAGTTGGACTGTAAACTCTAACAGTAGCTTGTGAGAAGAAGACAGAAAAATGTGCCGTGATGAGCCGGAAAGATCATGTTGTAAAACTGGCTGCTTCCAAGACTGTTCTAATGGAGGCACAGGTATTTCTATCAGTCAGGAGTTTCCTTTTGCAGGTAAAACCTCACTCAGGCTCATTTCCAGGGGACATGCATAGGTAAACATATATGTACCTTTACATTCATAAATACTACACTTGCACGGTTTCCTGATTCACTCAAGGAGCTGAGGTGCACAAAAGCGCACTTCAGAAAGTAACTGTCATAACTGGTTCCTTAAAGATCTATACCAGAAACCCAGAAGACAAATCATCTTATTCCTTACCCCTCTCTGAAACATTTCTCTATGCAAACCCTTCACTTCTTATAGTGCAGAAACACTGCCCTTGTCCTACTCACTACAGTATGATTATTTTATTTTCCTCATCTAGGAGGATGAGTTACGTGTTGGATCTGTGTCTTGTATAGCTGAAGGTGCTTGATTTCAAGCAAGATCAAACAAATGTCTTTGGCATTTTCTGCCTGACATTAGCACAGTAAGCTCACATAATACAGAATGTATAGTGTTAAACCCTACTCTTTTCTCCCTGAAGAAAACTTGAATTTGAATGTAAATGATTATAATAAAAATTAAGTTTAGCAAGCTTTTTGTGCTTTTAAAGTTTTCTGTTAATATAAAATAAGATCAAGAGAGAAGGTGATAAAGTACTGAGAAAAATATCCAATACTGAAAACAGTAGATATTGGAAATATTACTTTAAAAAGTTTGACAGAGGGAAAAATATTTACACCATTAGTGTTGTGGGGAGTTGTATGTGATAGATGAATAGATTTATATCGATCAGGATGATTTAGAGTAGATATTTTATTTCTTTAGTCTTCCCTTTATCTAGCTTCATGAACAGTACTTAACCCTTTGTAATATTGCTTTTCTACCTTTGTAGAATATCTGAATCTTATTTTAAATCTCCTATTTTAGGAATCAAGAGGCTCTTACTGGTGTAAACAAAGCTCCTTGGGAAATACATGACAACATAATGACATTGTGAAATGTTTTACTTTTGATAGGTAACATTATCTGAAGTTTGCAAGTGAGCAGCTCTAGACTGGCTTTTAATTCAAACCAGGCATAAAAGTGCACATGTTGACCTATGGGCTTTGCCAGACTCAAATAAGAGCAGAGGAAGTGATGCCCCGAAAGCCAGCCCGAACACCTGTACAGGTCACTGCTGGTCCATCATGCTTAACTAATTTTCCCCTGCCCTCTGACCTAGTTTTAAGCCATGCCATTGAGATTTATATCTTTCATCTTGCAAGCCCTACAGCTGCCTTCAATTAATGAAATCAGCCTTTACTTTGTTATCCCATAAACTGAATTTGCGGTGCTACGGGAACAATTGTTTTATTATTGTATTGACAAATTATCCTATTAACGAGTGGCTACTATGAAAATCAATTAAAATCTTGGCTGAAATACATGAATATCACTGGAGAAGATACAAGGGAGAATTAACTACAGAGGCAATTAACTGTTATTCTGTACAGTTCATAAATTAGGTGTGAGCAGCACAAAATCTGTGATTTGTACTGATAATTAGAACACAAAATTATTGGGTGAAATATAGAGTGGCATGATATGAAATTTCATTTTTTATTTTATAGGGGCTATATTTACGTAAGTTACTTGCAACATGTTTGATATAGATTTCACAAGTTTCTCCTTCTATTTCTTGCAGACATTTTCATGCATGTTGGATGAAAATGTCAGTCTCCCATCTTTCAGACTTCATGAGAAGGTAAGAGTGATCATCCATCTTGCATGATTAGGGTGGCCTACCTGAGTGTATTCTAAAGTCAGATCAGCTCCTTACAAACTTCCTTCATGAACTGGGCTTAAACCAACCTGCCTTTATGCAGAGATGCAAATTTTCTTTCAAAAGGAGGTCTGGAAGATCAAACTGATTTCTGAAATAAGGTGATGTGGCCACGGACATAGTATTACTTGTCTTAAAGAGTAGAAAATTCTGACCTGCAAGCTGGTTGGGTTGTTAATAGTGTTATCATTGCACTAGAAAATTTAGTTAATATATTTTGCAGAGAGCATCACAGGCTTCTTTTGATGCAAGCAAGGACTTGCTCTCATACCCAGGGAAAAATATCTAACACTTTCTATTATAAAAATAAATAATATCCTACTGAAACAGTTTCAGTTAATAATCACTTGTACAATGTCTTGGGATTTAGTTCTTCTCTCTCACACCCTTCATAATGTATGGTTTAAGAAAAAGCAAGTAAAATTATATGTACTGCATAAAGTATATATTTTACTTCAAATGATCTTAAACTATACCTTGAACTGTACTTTGGGGAAACATAATCAGAAAAGGCAACACCATAGAATGCGAGATTGCTAAGGTAAAACTTCTAAGGTAAAACTATACTTCCCTAAAGTATGTTATACTTAATGGAGTTAAAAACTTCTAAAATTTTTAAGAAAATCTTCAGGAAAAAAGTATTTACCTTGTTATTATGCTGCACTTGAAGGTAATATAATAAGGCATATATTTGGTTTATCTGGGGGGAGGGGAGAATGGAAGACCAGCAAGAAAATCTCCTCAGGCTAAGTTAGATAGCTGAGTTGTTCTTAGAGCTCATCTCTTTTGGAGGGTAGTGAAGGTCATGAAAGCTGTGATTTGCTACTATGCCACTATACATGCACATATATGGAGCGAAAAAGATATGCACATATATATTTATATACATGTATATAAATGTGTATTTATGTGTATGTATACTTTTGTATACACATAAATACACATACAGTGATCTAAGAAAACATATACTAAATAAATTTTGTCCGGTTTTCATATTCAGTTAAAAAACAAAGATTGTTTCCTTAGGAAAATATGAACAAAGCAGTTCTGGCACTGGAATATCAGAAAACGAAAATGTTGAGAGACTGAAAACAGCAAAAGGAAATTGGAGCTATTGTGCACCAGTGAGTCATTATGAGTCTCTCAGCTGCTGTTTGGCAATGGTTGCTGCAGGGAACTCTACGTGAGCATGTCTCATTCACCACCAGCAGCTTATGGGGACTAACACTACAAAGACAGTGCATAAAAGCAAGGGAGATGGCTGGATGGAAAAATCTGCTTTACTAACTATGCTCACCATATGAATGACAAACTTTTCCACCTAGAAATGACAGTAGTCCTTAATGTTGCAGGGCCACAGAGTCTGGATAACTGCAAAGCACTTTATAGTCAGATGTCTACTAAAATATTATTCACAAGATGTTATAGTGTGAACTGGTTTTAGACCTTTTGTTTACTACCACTATTGCTATAATCATCTCTTTATAAGTATGATAGCATCCAGAAGCCCCAGTTAGAAACAAGCACCACTGTATTAGATGGTTTCAAAATGAACAGAAGTCCTTTTTTTAAGGCCTTGGAAAATCCTGTTGAGCGGATAGCATTCCTTAGAAGTTAATGAGTGTATGTGGAATTCACACAAAAAACTAAAGTGTTTCCTTTTTATCAAATGCTTTTCCTAAGAAAACTATTATTTGGCAGCTGATATATAAAATCTGTACTAGATTATAGTGATCTTTTCAGGCAAATGTAATCTGCAGTGGCATAGAAAATTGGCATAGTAATGTGTCCTGAAAATGGAAGAACAAAAGAAACTTATTGAGCTAATACAAGGTAAGAAACATTTGAGCCTACAGAGCAACATGGACAGAAAGCGAGCTGCCATAAATCATAGTAGCTGCAGTCAAATCTCTACAATTGCAATAATCCTCAGCGTAAGGTCCTTCAGTTTGATCTCAGGAGCTTAGTAAAATCTCCTGACTAGTGCAGTGCAGCTACTAGTAAATATATGTATTTCACTGTGGTGGTGAGCCATACTGATTTATAAAGAGCTGGCATTTTTTATGCTCAAAACATAAGGAATAGAGCAATACTATCTTGTTGCAGAGGATTTTGTATGTCTACAGAAAGCTGGTATTTACTTCTGGACATTGTTTCTGGAGTTGATTGTGCTTCCCTGCCTGCCTGCACTTTTGCTTTTTTCTTTTGTATGTACTTCTTATAAATTTGTAAGAAAGTTATTTTGCCCAGCATGGCATGGAAACTGTATACACTTTTTCCTATAAGGTTGTTGTGACCATTGAGAGATAATAGCCGTAACGAACAGTTCAAATCATAGAGAACAGTGTTGTTTACTGACAGCTCATATGAAGTCATCTGGAATACACACAAGCTTCCCCAAAAAAAATTGACTAGATGGTTGCTCTCAGTGTGTTGCAGTAAAAGGACTGATGTCCAAGGGGATACCAGTGATGACTGGCATTCCTCAGGGATAGGTTTTGGGACCTGTGCTGTTTAACATCTTTGTCAGCAACATGGACAATGGGATTAAGTACAACCTCAGCAAGTTTGCTGATGATACTAAGCTGTCAGGTGTGGTTAATATGCTGGAGGGAAGGAATTCCATCCAGAGGGACCTTGACATGCTTGAGAGGTGGGCCAGTGCCAACATCTGAAAGTTCATCATAACGAAGTGCAAGGTCCTACAGCTCAGTCAGGGCAATCCCAGGCACAGCTACAGGTTGGGCAGAGAAGAGATTCAGAGCAGCCCTGCAGAGAAGGACTTGGGG